>JAABKK020044444.1:0-12691 GCA_011634745.2 Catotricha subobsoleta | reverse complement strand
GAGAGACTTACATTTTTGTCTTTACATCAAATCGATCTGATCATTACTTTACGAGATATTCTCTTTTCAGCTGGTAATTTTCAGCTGCTAGCAGCTAACGTGTAGTATGGGCCTATGTTAAAATACTTATATTTATTTTCAATTAAGTTGGTGAAATAAATCTACGTATTGGGAATGAATTGAACGCTTTTAAAATTCAAGCATCTGACAGTGAACCAATTCCTATCAAATATATTAGTTTTGGTTCAATGGATCATTCACAAGTGGAATATTTTTATAATTGTCAAGCGGAGGAACAAAATTTAACGAGTATTGACCTTCTTGAGCTTAACAAAAAATGCAAATTTTCTGAAGCCTGGGAAAAAGAATATAAGGATTATCACAGTGTCACAGAAGTGGATGGTGTCATAAGATTTCCTTTGTTTATACGTGGTGAAAAGAATGCTCATGTATTATTTTCACCAACAAATAATCCCGATTTAGAAAATAATAACGTTTATGAACTTGGTAAAATAATTTATTTTTAGTTTTATCACTATATACAATATAGAATACATAGTACTTACTGATAAAGCAATAACTTATGGCAAGAAACTGTATGGGTGTGAGTGGGACAGAAAAAATAGCATCCCTATTCAAATGAGTATCCCCCGGTTTTCATTACTATAGGTAGACACCAAATAGGCCTTATTTTAGTAATGAAAGCGGATGTAACTTAATAGCTACATAGTAAAATAAATGACCCAACATACATTAGGCGTGTTGGAGCTATGATCCAAGTCATGCAAGTGATCGACGTGATTCGCGTGCCTTAAGCTATATAAAAAGAAATCTAAATGAACCAAAACGTCTATTTTACAGATAACAAGATGCACCAAATGATCTACCTAAGTGCTCTTGGTTACTTGGTCTATGTTGTTATCTGCAAAATCGACGTTTTGGTTCATTTAATATAATTTCTCTCATGGCTAATGCACGCAAAGCACTTGGATCACTTTCCGGACAGAAATTATTACCATTAAATAGTGTGTATTAAATTATTTAATGGTATTATGATAATAAATGTGCAGGGGTAATTCCGTCAACTGGTACACCATCAAAAAAAAAAAACTATCAAATATCGTTAAATTTTATAACGTTTTTTAATGGTATTTAATGTTAATTTAAAAATATTTTTTTGAAATTTAACGCTAGTTAATAATTTTACTTATTTTGGGCAATAATTGATGTATAGTAATGAAAACAGGGGGTATCAGTATCTTTGCCAAAATATTTTGATTTAATTATATGCATTTATTTAATTTTCTATATTTAAAGTGATTGGTGATATAAAAAATCAGATTATGATTCGCAGAAAAAGAGGGGAGAGTTCAACGTCAATAATATACGATGGATTATTGTCAAAGAAAAATATACTAATAATTTTCGTTGAAATATCAGTATACGGTAAGTGTTGGTTTATCGTTTTGAATTTTTCACCATGAGAATAGCTACAAATTATAAATATTAAAAAAACTGCACATTCATTTTATACTAGACTAGGTACATATTTCAATGTTTATTATATATTTTTTTTTTTGCAATTATTTAATAAATTTTTCTTTTTAGATGGAGTTATAAAGGTGTTTGGAAAACATAGATTAAATGATAAATTTAGATTATTATTATCTGCGCCAGATCCAAATCCGTTACCAATAAAATTTATAAGCTTTGGTTCGCACAACCATTCAAAAGTGGAATTTTTTTATGATTGTCCATACGATGTACCACCAACCGAGTTAAAAATATCTCAACATCCATTACACAAAAATACTATTCAATTATCATACGCACCAGAGGATTTTCTTACAAACTGTGCACATTACGTAGCAAACGATTATGTTTATAAAGATTTCATAACACTGTCACCTGCTTTACGACCAGATGGATATCATATTAGATTTCCGATGTATATAAAGGGTAGTAGAGATACAAAAATATTGTTAACAGCAACACAAAATCCGAATTTGGAAAAAGATAACGTTTATGAAATTGGTAAAAAAAATTTTCGCCTATATGCATTTAATATTCATTAATTTCTAAAGTTTATAAATATTTTAATTTTTCACAATTTCTTTATTACAGTACTTGACGGATGGGGTAATACTCGATCAGCTATTCATTCGAGGAAGGGTCATACGGAAATATCTACAGTGCGAGAGAAGAGTGTACTTTCAACAAATAAATTATTAAAAATTTTCTTGGAAATAAATCATGGTTTGTTATTTTTCCTTAGTCATAAAAAACGAATTTAAATAATGTAAAGCAAAAATGGAAGTGGCTTATATTTCAGTTTTTGTATAGTAAATGTCTGGTATTTGTACCTGAAAAAAGAACTTCAGTAACAATTTACGTACAGCTTTGTGTTTACTGTTTAGTGTTTTTATTTCAGTACTTTAAATGGAATAGTACCTAATTGTATGTGTAATACCACTGCTGCAAATAACAGTACCTCAATTCATGATTTTGAAGGCATTTGTGGTTCATGAAAGTATCGGTACTAACCTAGCCACAGTATTTAGAGCTGTGAATGCAGCATTACACATAATTTTAATATAGAAGTATTGACAGTAAACTATATTAAAGAATTATTTTTCTTCCCTATTTTCAGACGGAGAAATTAAAGTATTTGTTGACGAAAACAATAAATTAAGACCATTAATCACAGCTTTCGAACCAAATCCAATTCCAGTTCGATATATTAGTTTTGCATCATCTCACCAATCTAGATCGGATTTCTACTTTAATTGTCCAGGCGATAAATGTATTCAATATGAGACCAGTGAAGATGAATATAATAAATTTTATAAATTTAATGAATTGGATCAAAATGTAGAGCCTACTGGATATCTGATTAAATTTCCATTTTTTATAAAAGCTGGAAGAGATGCACACATTTTGTTATCCACAACAAACAATCCAAATTATACAGTTGACAGTGGCTATGAGTTTGGTAATATTATTTCACTTTTTGGTGACCTAATTTCCTTAATATAAAATCTTTTCCATTTTTATGAAGTTATTGGAGGATCGAAGAATTCTAAATACATTATTCGAAATGTGAAAACAAATTCTGAACTATCTACTGTGTTTGAAAGAAATATTTTATCAGCTGATAAACTGGTTAAATTCATTATTGAAATAGCAAGTAGTAAGTATTATCATTATCAGTCATTGTTCTGCTGGTTTAAAATTTACAAGTGTTGATTCTTTTAATAATTTTTAGACGGGGAAATAAAAGTACTAGTTGAAAGCAATAAAAAGATGCGAATAGCAATTGTAGCTTTTGATCCAAGGCCAATACCAGTGAAGTTTATTAGTTTTGCATCATATCGAGACGCTACTATTGAATACTTCTTAGACTGTGGATTGTAAAAATGTTCTGAATATTTGTAAAATATTGAATAAAAATAAATAAATATGAAATTATTACGACTGATGTGATGTTGTATTTACTTGGATTTTATTAACATAGAAATTTAAAATAGTGAACATATTTTAAAATATTTTTTATTGGAAAAACAGCATACGATTGTCGTCTCTTGGGTACATGAATTTATAAATACATAGTTTCAATTTATCATAAAATAGAAATTATTTCAAAAATCTTTAATACGTCAATTCTTTTTTCAATTCAATTCTTTATTCATTAATTTTTTGTTTTAACATGAGATTTTTGTGAGATACAATTATTGTAATTTTTCAGCAACTGACAATTATTATTTATGAGTTTTTGTTTTTATTATAATGATAATTTAACAATTTTTAATACGTTGTTCTATGAATTGCTATGTTTTTTTCCTGGACTTCATGCTTTCGCAATCATCAGTAAAACTTTGTCGAACATCTTCTGTAAAATCAATAATCACAAAAATGCAATAATTTATGATATTGTAATAGGCAATACCTACATCTTTTCGAATTTTAAATCATGAAACAATATTTATTATATTTGTGCATTAAATTTTTTCCCTTCTGTTCATCTTGCTCTATTTAATAACAACAAGTATTTTGAAAACTTTACATATAAACTGTGTTTTTTCATTCAATACACGTGTAATATTTTTGTATTTCTGTATTTCTGTATTTCTGGTAATATTTCATTAAATACTTACCAAATTATGTAGGTTTTGTAATATCATTTAAAATTATTCTTAAATGGTTGATTTTTCCAAACAGATCATTCAACAATATAAAAATATTGAATAAAAATATATAAATAATGGGTTAATAATAAAAATTCTAGTAAAGGTCAAGAAAAATAAATAAATCAAATTATTCATGCATTATTATTATTATTTTTTGACGAATAACGCCAATAAAAACCTACTATCGGTTGAATAACGAATTTTTGGTGTATGTTTAACTACAACTAATCACGCAACGAAAATATTAATCTCTGAGTTTATCTGAGCTTAGCTAGGTTATTTTTTTTTGTCTACAATATTTCTTTTTTGTTCTACGATAATATATAAGTTTTTTTTAGTCCTTCGTCACAATTTCGTTAAAAAAAAAACGGGAAATTGTACGTTTTTGTTGGAATAAAAACATTAATATATTTATTTAAAATTTTAGTGATGTGTTAGATTCTGATTCGAAACCATGCATTTACTTTTATTATTAAATTTCGTTTTGCTCTTGATATTATCACAGTATAACATTAATTGTGCAAAGAATGAATTATCATTTAGCGAGAAAGCTGAAAAATATATGAGTGAGTATAATTTATAAAATTTGCTTTTCAATTAAAAAATAATTTCATTTATTTATGTATGACGATTAATTTTTTTTTTTTTTTACCAAAAGAATTGAAAAAGGAATGCACACATTATGAGACATTCGATAATGAATTTGAAGATTATTTCAACATTAGTGATATAAATGGTGCTCAACCAGAAGGTTACCTTGTTAGGTTTACCGTTAATGTGTTAGGAGAAAAAGATGCGCACATCCTATTGTCGACAACTGATACACCAGATTGGAAAACTGATGAATTTTATGAAATTAGTAAAATATAATAAAATTAAGAGCAAAGGAAAGATATGTAAAATATATTTAATTTATATTATTTTCATAATTAAGTAATTGGCGGATGCGATAATACTCGAACCAAATTTCAAAAGCGAAGTAATAATAAACCGGATCTAATTAATGAAGAGACTAAATATATTTTAGCAAAAGATGTTCCATTAAAAGTCACGATTTTAATAACGAATAGTAATGAAATATTATTATTTTTTTAAATTATAAAACAGCAAATAGATAATGTATTAACATTTCAGGTGGTGAAATAAAATTACAAATTGAAAATGCATATAAGACAGCAGAAATATTAGCATCTGACACACACCCCATCCCCATAAATTTTATAAGCTTCAGTTCGTATGATCGTGAAATGGTTGAATTTTTTTATAATTGTCCTACTGAAGAAAATCGCTTAGTTAGTTCAAATACAAAAGAATTAATTGAAAAATGCAAATATCTCGAGGCATCGGGAGACGAATATAAAAACTTAAAACCTATTAGTGATCTTGGTGGTATTCTGTCAGATGGTGGTAATATACGGTTTACATTATTTATAAAAGGTGACGGAGATGCACGTGTTTTATTAACATCGAAAAATATTGCTGATTGGAAAAATAGTAATGTGTATGAAATTGGTAAATATGATAAATAATAAAGGAAAATAGAAATGAGAATTAATTCTTATCATCATTGGAACTCTAATAATATGCTTTTGTTTTCGTTATTGTAGTAATTGGTGGTTCTGAAAATAGTCAGGTCTATATTCGCAACTCCGTAGAAGTAATTGCAGGCACTCAATTCAATGACATTTTACGAAGAGATGAACCGTTGATATTGATTGTTGAAATTTCAGATAGTTAGTGATCGATCAGGTAATACAAGAAAGCATATTTAAAATTCAATTTTTGTTTACAGATGGACTTATAAAATTATTTAGTAAACAAAATTTTGGCAGTAAATTTAAATTACTATTAACTGCAAGTGTTAAAAATCCAGTGCCGATAAATTTTATAAGTTTTGGTTCAAATAAAACAACACCAGTTGAATACTATTATGATTGTCCATTTAATGTAAAGCAATCTGATCTCCATTTATTTAACTCTCGAATAAGTATTGATCAGACATTCCATATGAAAACCGAAATTTATACTGAATGCGTAAATTATGAAGTATTTGAAGAAGAAAATAAATCAGCTAATAAAATTAGTGATATACCGAATATACAACCAGATGGCTATCTTATTCGTATTCCATTTTATGTACAAAGCGCTGAAGAGGTTAATATTTTCCTAACGGCCTCAGATGTAACAAATTGGGAAACAGATAAATTCTATCAAATTGGTACTATATTTATTATTTATTTATTTAATTTGTGAGTTTTTAAAAAAAATATCTCTTGAAGTAATTGGCGGATGGGGAAATACTCATTCAGTGATTCGCCGAAAAGAAAGTGAAATCAAGGATACTGTTATATCCACACTTGCGGAAGGAGATATATTGTCAGAAGAGAAACTAGTTAAACTTATTATCGAAATATCAATAAGTTAGTATATTTATCAATATTTTTTATAAAATACAAAGCTCATAAATATTTAACAGAACCGCTTCAAAAATAATTCTCATAATTCTATATTTTTAGATGGCGATATCAGGGTTTTCATTCAAAGAAATGATAGAAAATGGCGACCATTGCTAGTAGCTTTAGATCCTAATCCAATTCCAATTCAATATATAACATTTGCAACAAAAGATGAAATACCAATTAAATATTACTATGATTGTGATTTTGAGTAGAAAAAAGATAATAAGTTATTTATCTATTTACTTATTGTAACTTACTAATGCGGAATAACTATATGTAAATTTTAAAAAGTTTTTTAAGTTTTAAAACAATCTTTTAATAATTTTTTTAGCCCTGATGCTGGTTTCAATAAAAACCGAAATATCGGCATATACAAAACAAAAACAAACACATAATTTTATTTTTTTTCTTGATTCCAAGCAACAAAACAAAAATCTAATAGTTAATTAAAAAATATTTGATAATAAAGTTAAGATTCGTATGCCATACATTATAGCGACCGATATGAGAAATTTTTGTAGATAATTCAAATGATGTAAACTTCAAATGAAGAATTTATGTAAGCAATTTCATTCTTTAATTACAAATTTGATATTTATGTGATAACACACAAACGGAAACGACCTATATGGTGAAATTCACAGCGAAATAAAAAAAAATTGTTACATTTTTGAAAAGTAACTATTTTTTTTATTGCTTTTCTCAAAATTAATTCAAGCGTATAAAATTACGTGTTTTTTGGTTGTTTGATTACATATATCTTCAGTAACAGTATTTGACTTTTGACTATATTTGCGTAAAGTTCCCTCTTTGGTCAACTTTGTGGTTTTTCATACATAACTGGTAATTGTAATCGATAAAAGACCCAAAAATCTACTCTTAACTTTTCAGTATCTACAACTTTGTCTATATGAACAAAAAGTTCTACAGTTCAGCTCAAGCACTCGAGCAAAGCGCATTCGCTTTATAAACTTTTGTTACAATGGTGTCACAAAGTTCAAATTTAATTATGGTTATGGATAGTAGCCATAATCAAAATCCCAATAATGATGAGTTACGTTTGTTATTGATGGAGGAACGTAAGAATAATGAAAAAGAACGTCGCAGAAATGATAACCTAGTTGAAACAATTAATGATTTGCGTATGCAAATTACGAAGCTAACGAATGAGTTGACCAAACTGACAGATAAATTGTGCAATGAGAAAGTTGCCGATTCAAAACGGAAGAAAACCTTTCAACAAAAACAAATGGCTTGGGGCCACGGTTATTATTCCAACATTCAGCAGATGCAAACACAAATCTTAGGAAAAAAGCCGATAATACGATTGGTACCAATCAAAGAAGAAATTTATATGAATGTAAACAGTGATGGTTCACGAGCCACCATTGCCAGAATAAAGAAAAATAGACCAGTCGTCAATCAAAACAAACCAAAGACAGAAAACAAATTCAAACCAATTGTTGTTGCGCCAATTGATGGTAAAAAAAAACTAATGTATTTGGGGCTTTTGACCCAAGGCCAATACCAATCAAGTTTATTAGTTTTGCATCATATCTTAACTCTAATATTGACTTCGACTGTGGATCTTAAAACTATAATGCATGTGAGCAAATTAATAAATCACAATTATTGGGATATGAAAATATATTATATATATATATTACTTTTAAATTTTTTATTACAAATAAACCCGCATCCCAAAATTCCGTAAAAATTTATTTTATTAATTTTAATGTCAATTTTATTTATTTATATAAATTTAAATCAATTTCAGTACTGAAATGTATCTAAGTAAAATTTTATGATTCTGTGATCATATTTTATTACAATAGCATCCATCCTTTGTATAACTCAATATCCAATTTAAATGACTATTAATTCTGGTAAACATAGGTAGATAATAATCATAATTGTTAATATGTTTTGATGGCGGTGTGCGACAGTTTTGTTTATCTGATAATACACCTACTAATTCATAATATCCCGATTGAGTACGAAATAGAACACCAGAACCGGCATCATTCTGAAATCATATAATTATTGTTAAACATTTTGAAAACATTTTTTTTTATTTTGAATAAGTTATAATAAACCTTGCACAAAACACTAGTCGAACCAACAACACCAACACAAGCTTGTGATTCCAATAGATTTTCTGTACATCTACCTGTTTCCATTATAGGTAATTCTATTTTTCTTGGTTGACAAGTTAGTAATGTTTCATTATCTGATGAAACACCACCAATCCATGACGATATGGTTGCTACTTGATAACTATAACGATAACCTGAAGATACACAAATTTATTTAAATGATATGTATTCCATTAAAGAAAAGTAAATAAACTATTACCGGGAGTTGGTAGACATATTGGTGATATACGTCGATGATATGGTACAATTGTAGTCAAACGTAATAATGCCAAGTCATTTTGTCGTGATATATATTGAAATTCTGGATGTATAAATATATCTGATACACTTAATGTTGTGGATGTTACATCTGGATGACAATTATCATGTAAACCAAAATCGACTTTAACATCATACGGTGATAAACTTTACTAACAAGATGTGTTTAAAAAGAAAAAAAACTCTACATTTACATAACTCTTAATGAATAATATTTTATAATTTAATTTTTTTTTATACCCAATCAAAATTATTGCTGCTGATATAACATAACGATCATTTAACAATGTTCCTTGTATTGGTAAATTATCTTTAACTCTAATGTTAGCTAACCATGGAAATTCGTATGGTTTTAAATCAGTTCCACCTAATAATCTACTACCACGTCTGTTAGGTACACCACATTCTAAAACAGAGAACAAATTTTGTAGTCTTTATTTATTGATTAAAAGTAATTAAATTAATTAATATAATTGATGGTAATAATGTTTTTTGAAATTTAATAATAATGAACTGAAATAAATATTTTATAAAAACATAATGTTATAATTTTACTTACTACAGTTACAGGTTCGTATATTCGATGATAGCCCGAAGAAATGCTGGAAAATATTTGACTGGAAAAGGTAGAAGTAAATAACTAATTTATTTTTTAGGAAATTTATTTTAGAAACTATTTTATTTTCATATTCATGCACACGCACAGCAATCGAAAGAAACTATATTTATTTTGTAAGTACAGTAAAATTTTCATTTATAAAAGATTATCTACCATTTTAAAAGAGTGCTGTCTAATTTATAGCCCAAATAAAATAATATATATATATAAGTGAGTATTCATTCTTATTATTTTAGAAAAATTATATAACGAGCCTTTAAAATACATTGAAGTGATTCTGAGATAAGTGTGGAATTGATTCTTTCAATGTTCATTGACAAAATAAGCTTTCTGCACAAATATGAATAATTTAAAAATAGAACTTAAAGTTACAGTGAGTAGTTTTTTTTTTTTTTTACAGTATTGTTGAGGCTGAGTGAATAATAACACCAGATATTAATAATATTTTAATTTATAAACATAAAATACTTATACTAAAAATAGACTCGAAATTCTAAAATTTTCGTTGCACAAAGAATTCAATTTTTTTTATTTTCACTCTTATTGAAATAAAATTCCTTATTAATAAACATAATAACCTTTGCATTATTATGTTGATCATCCGTTTGAACAAAATCACAGACACAAACAACAAAAATAATAAATAAAATGCACTTCATCATCATATTAACTTTCTTGATTAATATTTTAAAAATGAATATCTATTAATAGTAAAATTTAAAAAAAAACTATTCAATAATATTTATACACTTATTTTGAATGTAAGAAATGCACAGATAATGTCTTTATACTTTTATGTTAACGTTTTATATAAATAAAAAGAAAGAAAAATATAGTGTGTAAATTAAAATGATCCGAAATCAAAAAACTGCATAACGATAATGTAATTAAATTTTCAGAATAAACATTGAAACCGCACAAAACTGTATAAAATGATATTAACCGGTCGAACATTTATATAGTATTATTCTTGCGAAACTTACAATATTTAAACGATTCGGTTTACTATAATTTGGTTATCTGTTTTACATATGGTTGTCAATATATAATAATAGCAATAAAATTAGAATACATTATTCGCAAGAATAAACACATAATAATACGTTTAAAAAAAAAAAAAATTTAATTAATTTTATTTATGATTATGATGCGAACATTTAACCAAAGTTGGTACATCAGAAAACACTTTAAGTTACAATATTAACTGTAAAAAAAACCACACACACACACACACACACACACACACAATTCAAATATGGCAACAACAAAAACACTGAATGAAAAAAATATCCGCGTTAAACTCTTTCAATACGCTTCATAATGCAATAAATTTAATGTTATTTAAATTCTATAATAACAGCGCACTCTTCTTATTTTGACGCAAAATAAAAATCAATTACATACCATTTATTTACAATTGTGATGCAACTCTCAAACGCAATATAGGTATGTATAATATATTTATTTATTTTTTAAATAAATTTGTTATATTAGCAAAGACCTTCGGTGATAATTTGGATTAAATAAAATGCATAGACGGGGCTCTTTTTTGTTTTTTAAATAAAATATTTTGTTTATATATTATTTCTATTTACGAATCCTTAAGAACTAATTAAGAATACTTAATTGTGATCGTTATATATTCAGTCTAATAGTTTTAAAATCCAAATATAATTTAGCATTAAATTTATATTTCGAAGAACATAATTTCATAAATAAAAAAAGAAAAAAAAAAGAAATATATGACAATTATTTAGTTTTTTTGAATGTGATTTAGCTGTCACTGGAGGGGACATTTATAGCGTTGAAATAATATTTAAAAAAATGCGGGTATATATTTTTTTTTTTTAATTATGAAAATAATAATAAGTTTCTAATTTATTGAATAATTTATGTTGTACTAAATAAAATTAAACAATTATTTATCAATATCAAGTTCTTTATTTATTTATTTATTTATTTATAATTCTTTATTTCTTCATAATACCTACCAATGTTTTCTGCTTTAAATCTACTTAATTATTTTTTCCTTATAAACAAAATTCATAGTACTAGATAGCAAACATAAAATTCGTAGCAGTCTACATAAAATTTAAAGCATTAACTTTGACTTCCGACTTTTTTATTTTTCATTTTAATAAATTCTATTGCAAGAATGGAAATGTTTAACATGAATAAATTGTGGTGGAACTATATTCCTCTAGGGGCTATTGTAATGGAACATTTTATATCATACAAACCTTCAGATTTTATATTATGAATTGTCATATTCATTAAACTTTAATTGCAGCAATGGAGGTTTAAAAGAACAACATTATTTTACAAATGTACTTACAAAAAAGAAAAAAAAAATGAATGAATTATAAATTTGTACTGCGATTTGAAAACCACACGGGTTTTCTCAGGATACAAAATTTAGTGAAACAAGTTTTTTGTTACTGAATTAATTATCAAAACCATAGTTATAAAGTTTGACATAAAGCACACATTTTAATAAAAATAGTTTTTGTGTAAATAAAATATCTAAATATTTATTGTATTTATGAAAATTTCATTAAATAATTACCTAGTATAATTCAATTAAAAATTATCAACTGAAATATCATGATTAAATTTAAAAAAAAAAAAAACAAGAATGTCTATTTAGATTGGCTTAGTATCAAATTTATTAACATGAACTACATGTAATGTAATGTGTAAAAATGATTTTATTATTTAATACCTCCACAGAAAATCGAAAAAACATTTTTTTCAACCTTTGATTTATGGACATGACCTTTGACCGTTTATGGTCAACATCACAATCAGTCATTCTACAACATAGTAAAAGTATTATCCCCATTGATTCACCAGTTACTTAGATTAAGGGGGAACATACAAAAAAAAAAAAAAACAAACATATAATGCATACACGAACACGTATCATAGGTATATAATATCGAGGGCTTAGCGGCAAACACACGTAACTATGTTTTTATGAATTTTTCAGGAGAGACTTAAAACTGATTTAAA
>JAABKK020044443.1:0-41094 GCA_011634745.2 Catotricha subobsoleta | reverse complement strand
TTCATGGTATTAATTTTTATTTTCATACCACAATTTTTTGTTTTCATACCGTTAAAGGGTATACATTTCATACCATAACATAAAAATTTCATACCATATTTTTTTTTCACAAGGGAATAGTCTCATATATACATACATAAACAATAAACATATATTGTATTCAATATTTACACCGCATTCACAGTCGATTGTATTGTATTCACAATCGGTTTGTAAATAAGAATGTATGTATATATGAGCTCACACGTATTATACCTAATACATAAAAATGTGCAATGGCTACACACTAATTCTCTAACACATTCTTATTTACAAGCGTTTTACTTTACATTTACAACGGACTGTGAATGCGGTGTTATTCTTCTTCTATATGCCATATTTATTCTATGTGACATATAATAATTATTAATAACTTATCATAATTATCTAAATTAATTCGTTATTACACTTTATTGTCTAATTCACAATTAATTAATTATACAATATTTACCAATAAAGCGACAAATAATTTATTATGTTGTTTATGCTAATCATAATCAATAGTTTAAAATCATATGTTTTAATGTAAATATGATGTAATGAATACATATTTATCTATTAGGTTGGCTCAATTTGTATGAAGTAGATTTTTTCGACCTTGGCTACTCCAAAAAAAAAAAGAAAAGGAAACTTCATTCAATTGTAACAAAAATTGCCCAAGAGAAGCATCAACGAGATTAAACCATGGTTTTCTTCGTTATTGTTGTTTTTTTTTTGAATTTAAACCACATATGACGTTTATTGGACATGACAGAAAAAAATTTCATAGGAAAAAAACAATAAAAAAAGAAGTAAAAAATTGACATAAAAAATGTTGATTTTATAAAATTCTATTTGGCCTCCAAAAAAAATTAGTTTTCGATTTTTCTTAGCTGCAATTTATAACTTTTTGAATACGTTACGTATAGAATTTGATGCTGATCACGATAGTACTTTTTTTTTTTGAAATCCGGAAAATTTGGGAAATGCTGGAAAATCGAGGTTTTTCCGACCAAATAATCATAAAACTCAAGTTTCCAATTTTCAAAGAAAAATACGCCGAACTAAAAACTTGATTTAGAGTTATGGTCCCTTGGACAATTTTCATTAGAATTTACTGAAGTTTCCTTTGTTGGGGTAGCCAAGGTCGATTTTCAAAATTGTTCCACCTTATTATCTATATCTGAACATCTGTCAATTTCAATTGGTAAATATGTACCTACGTGAAATCGAATTTGGAACCGGGGACATGGGTTTGGTAATTTGATGTTAATAACAAGTTATGTGTAAATTTCAATGAATTTTCAATAAAATAATAAAATCAAATTTTAAATGTAATTAGAATGGTGTTTGGATTGAAATTATTAAAAATAAAATGATTAAAAAAAATGTTCTAAAAGGTTTAGTTTTGCTCATTTTTTATGGAAATCCTTCCGACAGTAAATAAACAAAAATAAAATAAAATAGTTAGCTATTCGCAAGCATTCCCCAAAGAATAATCTGAACCCTTTGGTACTATATATAGCTAGTTATAATTATAGTTTTGAATGCGGATTTAAGGCTTAAGCGATAGAACTTATTTCGGAAGAAACTTATTTTTTAAAAAAATATGCATATTTTATTTTTTTTATTTTGATGCATTAAAAACATTATGTTCATAATGTACTTAATTTGCAAATACTACAACTACACAGTATAAAAGCAGCAGCAACAGATTTTCTTTATAAAAATTTAAAATTTGCCAAATCATTATATATACATTTTTGGATCATTAAAATTTCAAGGATTTTTAATATTTTCATTTCGTAATTAGTTTCGATGTTTGTGTTTGTGTATGTGAATTGTATTAAGAAAATGTCGAGTCGAGCAAATTCAAGAATTTCTTTGTCTTCGATTGACACACAATTTATGGTAATCCTAAAATATATATCTACTCAATAATCTTAGATGTATTTATATTACTTAGATGAAAAATTATATACCTACTTCTAACAATTTACCTTTTTGTCAATTAAACATTATTTCTCAAACAACCGCATATATAAATAATTAGATACCAATATATCCTGTATATATAGGTATATATTTTTTCGTTATAACATGATTTACTATACCAGGAACGTTAAACCACTGTTCCATTAAACATTTATCAAATAAAAACTTTTTTAATGACTTTAGCAAATATCTCCAGTATATATTTATGGATTTACGGTAGGTATTATCACAATTTCAACACTGTTTAAAAAAAAATAAAAATGTAATAATAAAAAACAACCAAACAACCAGTCAACAACAACACAAAATCACATTTTCTATATTTTATTTGGAGGAGAGTTTGGTGGGTACATAAATTTCGAAGTTATATCCTACACTGTGTCTGTAAACATACATACATACATACCTATCGCTTATATGAAGTTTGGTTATATATATACAATATACATAATATATTTATTATGTTAACACGCGGAATAGAACACGAATAGATATCTAAAATGCTAACCTAAGTATATTAGACATGTTTTTGACAACTAGGCTTTTAAGTAATCCCTCGTGAAATATTTATTGTATAAACTTTCGTTGAACCATTACCAATATACGCGTATCCATACAATACAATATATTGTAATATATAGGTAGTCTCCATACATAATGTAGACACTTAAGTAAATAGAGAATATATATATTTTGTGTATAGGTTTGCATATATTTTTCATATGAACGGTACCTGTATAATATTATAGAGAGTATCAGAGGTGTTAAGATAGAAAAAATGGTGAAAAAAAGAAAAAAAGAACATAAAAAGAAAGGATGTTGGTTTTAAATTGTGAAAAAAATACTTTATTATTCGTTGTACGTGAACGATTCTTATGGGAAAAATAGAATTTTTGGCTGTGTGCGGTTCCTGTTTCTCAGCTTGAGATACCCATAAACAAATTTTAGGTAGATATATTTGGATTAAAATTTACTTAAATGATAAATGCTCTTTCTTTTTTTTTACCTAGATAGATATATTTCTTTTGTGAAAAGGGTAGTTTGCTTTTCTTAATGTGCAAAATGATAAAGTTGCCAAATAAATCATGCCAACATACGCTTTGTTCAAACAGTAAATTTAATATTATATACCTACATATTATATATTTCAGTTACCTCTTATTTAATTTTAATGATTTGTTTAAATTTCTCATACAACCAGAAAAAAATATCTCTTTAAACTCTATTAATTGATAAATGATTAGAATTTCGGTTGTCACGAAATTTTTAATGACCCGACGACAAGATCTATTTTAGTTTAATATTGCTGTTCATACAGCAAATGATTAATTTTCTAGCAAACAATTTTTCTTAACAAATTGTATTAAATAATGATTAGGAAATACAGAAATTTACATTCAGGGAACCATAAATTTGCTAGCTCAGGGCCAAAAACGCTTTTGATTTGAGATGTCAAGTACATTTGCGCAAAACGGGGCAAATTAGTAAATTCAGTCAAATTAATTTGTCGTTTCAATATATTTGTTTGCATTTTATATTAGCAAGCACCAGCATGAACCGAATAAGTATTAATCTTAACTTGTTAAATAGCAATACGACAATAAACCGGGGGGGTCGTCTATTCGACGCCAATATAAAAATGTACTTAACACACAATATATATAAACAAAAACATAACTTTATAAACATAATATAAAATTTAAAAAAATCATGAAAATTCTTATGTTCTCGGAAGAATAAAAAAGAAATAATAAAATATTGCCTTTTAATATGTTTTCGTTCACATAAAACAACCAATTAGATTTCAATCAACAACAACAACAAAAAAAAAACTTATTATTCTTAAATCCTTTTAAATGACACAATTTATTATTGTTAATAAAAACACACCCTTCGTATTTTCCAGTCAGTCATAAAAATTAACCTTGGCTTTCAGTTTTTACCACATAGTCACATTTTTTTTCTATATATATACATATTATAAAATGCATCATTACGTTATAATCGTCAACCAGTCAACATTTTTAAGAAGCCCATAATAATTATTCATGTTTAACCTACATTTTAAGTTAATGCCTAAATACTTAAAAAAAAAAAAAAATAATAATAATAATAATACATAATATGTAATAATAAAAATAAAATCCCAGAAAATTGTACATTTACAATCGTACAGCATCGTTAAGGAGGTATGAGGTTAGGGTAAACAAAAAATATAAAATTTAATGTGATGTGTGTGTAGAAATTATAAAGGCTAAGCATTTCTAATCCTCTTAAAGCTTTAAAAACAACTTCTAAACTATATATTTTCATGTATAATATATTATGATTACTTACATAGCACAAAACTATATACTGACAATGCACAACAACCCAGTGACAGTACAGCGGATTTTATGAAATTTATTCAAAATAATAATGAAAAAAAAAAAAAAAAATTGTATTCTTTATCATAATTCCAATTCGTTTTAATAAAGTTTTAATTTTGTAAAAATAAATTGTTGCTACTTTAAAAAGATGTAACATACACTAATCAGAAAGATATGAAAAATAATAAATGAAATAAAATACATAATTTATCTTCTGCACAGAATGTATGTATATATACGATGGTTGAATACTTTGTAGTTGTGTGACGCAGATGTCTTTCATGAATTTTAACATTATATTTAATATATAAAATATATAACCCAGAGCTCGACAAAGTTTTCACAGAGAGAGAAAAAAATGAAAAATAAAAGAGTTCTGCTGGATGATATCGATGCGGCATATATAAACAGAAGAACCTTTAAGAAATTTTCATATCATTTTATGATGTGAATATAAAAAAAAAAAAACAACAACAACAACTGTTATGGGTTCTCGTAATATAGGCATAATATTTCTCGCTGAATATATATTTTGTGTATTTGGTTTTGTGAACATAAAACTAATAAAACGGTTGATTTAATAATACAAATTATATATATATTTATATATACTTCTGCTCTATGTGCCTCAATGGATTCAATAATATACGTACATAACGTAAGAGAAGAAGCAGCAGAATAAAGACATTTTATAATAAGGTGGGTCGTTTTTCAATTTTTATCTATTTTTCTAGATATGAAGTTTCCAAATCCTGAGATATGCAACAACAACAAAATGTATGTCGTTTCACGGAACCGATTACGTCAATATTTGATTCCTGCGCAACCGAATTTTCGATATTTCATAATTATATCACAGAGATTTCATAAATGGTTATTCTGAAAAACTTTGAATGACCAAAGCGAAATCGGTTGTCTGTGTCGAAAGTTACAGGTATTTAAAGTTCAAAATTAAATTCAATTTACAGATAATCAAAATTGAAATAAACTTAAAATAGCTCTAAGCTGAATCCAATTTTCAAATTTGAATAGTTATAATATAACTTCTGACATTATGTATGATAAGATCTTCGATTTGAATCATATTGTGTTCGTTGGAAAGGCATAATTTAGTTCTCTAACAGAAATGTTTCATTGCTTTAGACATTTGAGCATTTTCAGACAATCAAATTATGAAAACTCTGTGAAACTTATGAATAATGGAAAATTTGATGGCCGCAATGCGTAAAATATTGACGTAATCGTCTTCGCCAAAATGCATTTTTCATGATTTAGGAAATGCGTATTTAGAAAAATCAACCAAAATAAATAAAATATACAAAATGAAACCAACTTATTATATAATATTGTTAAATGTTTATATATAATATGGGGAAATGAAAATGAATAATAATTCTTTTACTGGGTTATATCAGCATTTACCAGCCTATCGTTTAACGAATAGAAATTGATCAAATCAGTGATGACAACTAAAATACATTTATATGTATATTGTTGGTGACTTAGTGGTATGAACTAAAAATAATTTAATTCTTTTAATTTTAATAAAACGATTCTGAAAATTAGTTCACGGTTTGGCTTACTTTTTACTTAATCATATATTTGATAGTTAAAATTTTGGAATGCAATCTAACATAATCATTTACTTTATCATTTGAAAATATTTAATGTAATAATTCCCCATATTATTATTAAATCATTATTGATCAGCAGAACAAATTTTTCGGTCCATGTTTTTTGAGTTGAGAATGAGCAAGTGTTTGAAATTTTGAGTTCTATCAGATTCCGTTGAGAAAATCCCGGAAAATTATCGAAAAACTAGAAAGTACATTTTTGTGATTTTTTCAGGAAATTTTCCCATTGATTTGTCACAATTTGGAAATCAATAATGTTTTGTCATGTTTCTTATGCCAACATGTATTATCATTCATATAAGTTGAAATTCCAATATTTCAAAATTTATTTTGTCGTATGTAGTAAATTTTTGTCACAAACCGTGCATTTTTTAAACATTTTTGTCGTTAATCCAAATCGATTTTCTTCATTAACTTCTATTTTTTGAAATATTTTTATGAAGTAAGAAACATAGAATTTAGTTTTTATGAGAAGGATTCTACAAAATATTACTTATTGCAATTAAGGGCAGTTTAGACACTTAAAAAATCATTTCAATTTCAAAGTCGACCAGTTAATGTTTTTTTTGAGAAATAGCCAGTATTCTCATAGGATATACAAATCCAACAAAACTCAATCTCTGCTGCTATAAAACCCTGACAAAGGAAATATAACGAATAAATGCAAACAAATATTTTCTTCATACACTTTGTATATCCCTATGAATACAGACAGAGCTCTTTCTCAAAAAAAAAAAAACAATAACTCGTGAATGTTTATATTGTTAAGAATTTGATTAAAAGACAAACAAAGCAACGATATTTATGAAAATCTCATTTTAACAGCGATTCAATTGAGCAAATAAATTATTCTATAAATAATATTATGTAGGTCTGCGAAAGTGGATTAGTCAGTCATTGAAGTATTTTCTGTATAATCAATGCAATTGTGTGGTAGGCATTTTTTTTTTTTTTTTTGATTTTTTGTTTAATAGAATTTATTCTGAATTGTGGCTGACGATTTTTTTATGTAAATTTTAAGCAATAAAATGTTTAATGTTTATGCAAACTTAACTTTTATTATCATTTATACGATTATATCTATATATATGACATCAACTGGTAATCGCTTATTTTAAACAAAATTTCAAACATCAAATAAAACATATGGAAAAAGAAAAATAATAATAATAATATCAACTCCTACATTCAATATATTTTAATTTCACACTCCAGAATCAATGTGTTAAAATACAAATTTTTCTTTTCAATTTTTACTAAGAAAATATTTGCTATTGATGTTTAAAGTTTGCGAAGCAGCGGTTAAAATTTACAAAAAAAATAAAAAATCCAAACTAAAAATCATTTTCTTCCGTTAAATTAGTTGCGTCAGTCTGTGTTGTTTTTAAATATTATTAATAGATACACTTTCAGGGATGGCAGTAATTAAAATACTATATTTTAAACCTATATTTTAATTACACTTTTCAACAAATGTATTTACAAAGTAATTTGTAATTGAAAATACAAACATTTTTTAATTGATACAAAATGCAAATGAAAATACTTTTTATTTATAAACTAAAAATTCGAATATTTGTATTTATTGCGAAATAAATTAAAACACGACGGCGATATTGTATTGCTTGGAATTCATTGTCAAAGAATTTTTAAAATTGTTGACGTATTAAAAATATTTTTTTGAAAAACATCTTACGATTGTCTTTAGAACATTAAGCTTCGCAAACAGTTCTAATTTTCATAAAACAACTATCTCAAAATTTGATTAAACATATTGTTCCATGAATTTTGTTCTGTTTTTTTGTTTCTTTTTGATTAACTTTATAAACTATACGTTTGAGAAAACAAGTGCTTTTAAAATTAAATTTAATACTGCCATCATCGCAGCTCCAGGAGAGCGACTCAGTTCATTTGCATCAGGTATTCATACGCAATTATAGAGACATTGAATCTATTGTAATTTCAATGTTCTTTTCTATTAAATTGAATTGAATTGCAAATGAAAATACCGTATTTTGTATTTAGTTATTGAAAATAATAATTTTAATTTAAAAAAAAAATTATTTTGTATTTGCAATAATACAATTTTTGGAAATGTGATTTGTATTTTCCTGCCATTTTCAAATATAATTTGTAATTTGTATTTTAAATACAAAAAAAAACGTATTTCTGCCATCCCTGTACACTTTATTTATTGGTAAACATTGTTGAACATTTTTTTAAAGCTATCAAAAAGAGTACTATGATCACTTCATTATGGAAAAATGATTCAACAAGAAATACGGGAATAATATGGTTATATATTGTAGTGAAGATTTGGGTCATTGGCAGAAAAGAAAAAAAGAAAAAAAAGTTTGAAGGTAGTTACATAATATTATCAAGTTACAATCTGAAAACAGTTTGATATTAAATTGACCATCTATTTTATTTACACAACTTGTATCAAATAACTTTTATTTATTTTTTGTACTGATATTATCCATTTATATTTTATCCCCATACAATTTTACAGTATAATCAAATAGTATATGAATTTGTAAAAAGAAATACACAAAGAACGGCGGATGAGTTAGTGGTAGAATCTATTCGACTGTCCACTCTATAGAATGAATAAAAAGAAATTCAAAATTACATAGTTGAAAATAAAATTGAGATAAGAGTTTCTGGTAAAAGTCGCCCGATATAAAAAAAAAAAAACGAAAAAGTATCCAATGGCTTCGCTTGCAAAGAAAAATTGAATAAACGCGTTTTTTTTTTTTATGACTCAATTTATGACTTATTTGTAATGCTTTTATGAACATTCTTTAGCTATATGCTAATTAAAACAAACAATAATTCTACAAAGCAAAAAATTTTTGAGTTCATCTTAAATGAATTTAAACCGTAACATATTCAAAAGCAGGCGCAAATAAACAAAATATTTTCGGTATATATATGACTGTGTCATAATGTATTTTATAGTTTTCAGATCTCTTGTTTATGTTATTATAATACATTATACATTACATTTTGAAAAACTGCTGCTAAAACTATTTGGCTAATAAAATTGTTATAAATATATATGCCATTAAATAGAACTTGGTATGAATTTTGTATGAAAATAAAATTTAAATATAAACGAAAGGGTCATAGACACCGCAGCTACTAATCTATATACATTTGCACAACATCAACATCAACAACAACAACAACAACAACATTAACACACAGATGCTAAACATCAGTCATTCTCATTTCTGTTAATTTATTTAAAAGTTAATAAAATGTAGAAAACATTTATTAAACTAAAACTAATACTAATTGACTATTTCATTTGACTCATATCACACTTTCGTTACTTTCAACTCAAATTTTTATACATATAGAAGATATAAAATATAACACTACTTACTGATGATGCATGCATATTATGAGAATTTTTTTTTCTGTTTTCTTCTTTTTTTTTGTGTGAATAATAATAATAATAATAATATTATTAATAAATAGTCTCTTGGATAGATAATGTATTAAATTAAGTGATTAATAAATTTTATAATTTGTGCGCTTCATTGCATTTGTTTGTTTGTTTTTTTGTTTCTAATTTTTTACTTCATTTTTTCAGAAAATGAGGGATCGTGGTTTTTTTTACTTTCTTTTGGCTTTTTCTGCAGATTGAGTGGACAGATTTTAATGATTGAGCAGAATCGGAATTGTGACAAAATATATGGGTTTTGGTTTTCAGTTCGAAAATTCGAAAAAACCGTTTTGTCTTGAAAATAAGTAATTTTTTTTTATTCGTTTGACAGCCTTCCTTCAAATTGATTTTATCAAAATACTTTATGTGCAAGAAATGTGTACTAACAAAATCTGCATTTAAGGTTTTTTGATTTTGCCAAATTTTTCATCATATTTGATCGAATTTTTAAAATTAAAATTTACAATAAAAATCTGTTTCTTTGATTTTGTGCACCAAAAAAACATATATATTTTCAAGGCACGCCCATTTTGCATCCAACGGTGCGTGGAACATTTTTGTCTGTCCACCCAATCCTGAGAAAAAGCTAAATAAAATGATTAAAATCCGTCAAATCAGTCCTGAGAAAAATCTACGTGAACATGAGTACTTTTTTTGAACGCTTAATTAATGCGAAAAATTAGCAAAATGAAAACTAATTGGAAGATAAAATAATGCTAGGATTATTATTTTTCTATGTTTTTGAATAAATTAATACTTGCTCGTGAAAATGATGTTCTGTACCAATCTAATTGGCAGCTTGTTTTCATTTAAATAGATTTATCTATATTAATGTTTTATTAAATAAATAAAATTATTATTACAATATTGCAACAGAAAATTATTCAGTAATCACACACTTGCCCATAATTTGAAATATTTATATGATGTCGTCAATATAAGTAATCGAATTAAAAATATGATCATATATTATTGCTCAATATTATTTCTTGCTTGTAAAATTTTATATTCGTCAATGCATACTCGTATTTTTATAATATATATTAGACTTTGTTTGAATATTTTTTTTTTTTTATTTTCATTATTTTTATAGAGGTGAAGTGCATAAAAAATTATTAATATTAGCGCCAATAACAAAAAAGTTTCAATTCAGAAACAGAAGTAAAACCGTTTTTAACTATCCATCGATGTCTAAATAGAGAATATGGTTAAATAAAATTATGCACTCGATTATGGTCGAATATTGTGCAGTCTTATTTATATCATTGTTCCCCAGGTAAGTAAATTTAAACATTTAAAAATATTGTCACGTTCAATGAAATTCATTTTTTTTTTTTGTAAAATTTTGTTTTGTCGTTTCACAACCGGAAATTAATTTAAATATATAAATTTCTATATATATTTCAATACGTATTCATACATATCGTATATGCATCTATTCCATACCTTTTTTATTTTTTTATTATTTTATTGCATCAAATTATTTTATTTCTATTTTTTTTTTTATTTATATTAAAATCTATACTTTAATCTCGGTATCTATACATTATTATTTGAATTATGCGTAATGCATGTATATGAAGTAATGGCTGGTCATCGGTGAGGTGATACAAATTAGGGGCCGTCATAAAAAAAAAATCTTGGATTTTCGGTCTTAGTCATTTTTTTTTTTTGTTAGAATTTATACTAGAAAACTTATGCCAGAATTTAAGATTAAAAAAAAAAATCACAAGTCGCTAAAGTGCACCAAAGTTTTGATGACATGAGTTTTGGAGAGAATCACTTTTCTTTCATTACATTTTTTTTTAGGGGGTGGATAAGCGACACCCCCTAGACATAACAAACAATTCTCCTGAATACACCAACCCTCTTTGACCAACCGTTGAGGTACAATATTTAGATTTCTATGGGAAAAATACGACTTTTATGTTATACATATTTAACTCTTTTGTCTTGTGTGAAATATTAATTTATGTGCTGGCTGATATACCTCATTTTTCCCATAGAAATTTAAATATTGTACCTCGACGGTTGGTCCAAGAGAGTGCGGGTGTCTTCAGATGAAATGGTCATTATGTCAAGGGGGTGTCGATTATGTAACCCACTACCTTTGATCGCTCCTTAAAATAAGTTGTATTGAATAAATAGTGATTTAATACAAAACTCATGTAATCAAAACCTTGGCAAGCGCTTTAGCGACCTCTAATTTTTTTTTTTTTTTTTTTTAATCTCAAATTCTGGCATAAATTTTTTAGTATAAATTCTAACAACAACAAAAAAATGGGTAAGACCTAAAATCCAAGATTTTTTTTTTTCTTACGACGGCCCCTAATACACATCACCCATCTATACATATATGTATATATAAAGTCATAATGGAGTTATTATGATTAAATAAATATTTATAACATTTAACTATCTTGAAAATCTCAACTAAAAAAATTGTCGGTGCGTTAAATTGCTTGCTCAAACATAAAATGATATTGCTTTTGCATTTTATATATTGTGTCATATAGGAATTGTATTAGTTTATATAAATATTTGTTTGTATAAATAATATTATACTGCGAATTGTGTGTAATATTATATAAAATATTTTGTATTTGGTAGGTACTTAATGTTAAGTACCTTTACTAAGCCGAAACAAAACAATATACAATTGTATTTAATATTACATACAAACGATATGCAAATTTGTATAAGAAACATTTAATAATAGTTTAGACAAAAACCATCAGCATAATTATACCTAAATTCCTATATATGTTAAGTCATTTTGTCTGTGTTTGATAATTATTTTGTGGTATAAGGAGAGCCTTCTGGCGTACTAATTATAAATAATAAACAAGTTCATTCATAAGTAAAAAAGCAAAATGAAATTTCAAAAAAAAAAAAGTAAATAATTGTGATTGCCATTACGATTATTAGCGAAATTGTGCATACATTTTTAAAATTCATCATATTTGCAATTTAATATGAAAAAAAAACAGTTTTAGTTTAATATTGGTTTCGCCTTTTTTTTTATTGTCATATTGTTTGTTCAACTAATTGGTACTGATTTTTTTTTGGTTTTTTGTTTTTTTTTTTTTTGGAATTGGTATGAGTCGAAAATGAAATGTTTTTGTGATTTTGTAATGTACATTTTTTTTCAGCGATCATTTAAAATGAACCCTTAACCTCTACAGTATTAATGATAATCATATGTAGTAGAAAAGCATGTTATTTTTTTTTTTTTTATAATAAATTTATTAACGATATACAGTATAAGTTCTCTAAGTGGACCACTATCCGTCGCGGACAAATGATGGACCAGTCCACGTAGAGATAATTTTATCAAAAGGGGAACCCTTGTGTAAAAATCGCAAAAAAAAATTGTAAAATAAAATCTCAAAATAATTGCCCTTTATTCACACCACTATCAAAAAATATTTTGATGGTCCACTTAGAGGAGTTCTACGTAATTTAGAATAAAAACCGTTATCGCTAATTTCAGAAAATTGCACATAAAGTAGTTGTTTGTGATCATAAGGGATTTCTTTTTGAAATATGTTTTGGATTTCCAATAGAGTACGCCGACTGAATGATTCTAAGATATATATATGTTTGATAGATACCTAACTGATATTTGTATTACATATATGTTAATCCAATTCTTATAAATTTATCGTTTTCTTAAGTGGATTTTTGTCATAGCCAACCAACTCTATCACTATATGCTACGGTGTGGTCATCCACCTAATACATGAACACGCATGAATTAAGAAAATTAACAAAATATTGAATACACTTTAGTAAATCAATTATGTGCCATTAGATTTTACACTACAATCCATTTAGTCAATCATAATTAGTTTACTAAAATGCATTCAATATTTTGTTAATTAAAAACGCGTTCATGTAGTAGGTGGATGACCACCTCTAAAACTCAATAAATGCAATAAATGCTAATCATTGTTAAACATGGAATGAGATTTTAAAAATAAATTTTAAACTTTATAACTATTCAATTCATCGATACAAATACAGGTTGTTAATGATATTTATATGATATTAACCGTAAATAAAATACAATATTCAAAAGAAACAACACACATCACATTAATTATGGATGAGCAAAATAATTATATTTATTGGTATAAATAGTGTGTATTAATTAAAATGTCAATCATTAATATGCAATACCTACCGAAAACATTTATTTATTTATAATTAATTATCTGATAGCGCCGCATACAATTATCATAAACTATCCAATTTTCCGGGGGGGGGACGGACGGTACAATATGCCTGAGTTCACAATATAAAAACTAGTTTAAAATGAATTTTTAATCACAATTCTATTCATCACATAATCAAAAATACCATTTAAATACAATTCGCATCAAATATTCCATAAAAAAACCAATTGAATAAATTGTAATCTAATTTATTTTTATTTATTTATTATTTTTTTGTTATAATATTTAATTTAAATGGTAAATGTTTATTATTTATTATCATTTAATTAGTTTTGTTTGGGCCTATTGCTTTTTTTTTGTTGTTGTTTGTTATGAAATTGGTTATGCGTTTTGGTGCGCCATTCAAATGTTGTTTATGTTTAGACAGATTTTTATATTTTTCTGTCGCTTGCACCGCTCCAAGTTAAATTAATGTGAAGATGATGTAGGTGCCATAGTTTTAAGCCACATTAAAATATATAGTCGTCGTTCATATTAACACACTTTTACCACCACACACACACACACACACACACACAAGAGACACAATAAAAAGAATAAAAAGAAAAAAACTTATTGATAAAATGTCTAGACAGACAGCTATCAGTCTTTTCATATTTATTTTGATGTATGCGAACGTCTCGTATAACATATCGAAACCCATAAACATTAAACATAATTCATAAATAATAATAATAATAATAATAATAATAAAACATATACTAATAAAAGAAAGAAAGAAAACAAAAAAAAAAAACAACAAAAAATTAAAATAAATAATTATAATTGAATAAATTTAATAGTTATATGAGAAATATCTACGAAATATTTTTATGAACATAAAAGAATTCAATTGCAATGGACAAATTAACTGCAGGGTGTTTAAGTTTATATACAGTGTTTGGCAAAGATGGTTTTGACCAAAGGACGCAGATTATTAGATTTTTTTCATATAACTTCGAAAATAAATTGGAAATTAATGAAATCGGTTTATTACCGAAAAATGCTGATTAGTATCAGGAATAAATCCCACATTCATAAATATTAAATCTCTGTTTGTCATTTATATAAAGTCAAAAGGTTAAAGTAGAAATCGCATCTACAAAAATCTTCTAGATGATTTTTTATAAATGATTTTGAGTTTAAGCAATTATTGCATTAAATAAAAAGCGAGAATTTGGCATTTGTACATTACATTTATTTCTGTAACTAATTGGCAATTTTCTGTTAAATACCATTTTAGTAAATAATAGATAGTAATATGAACAAAAAAAACTGATCATCTACGTTATTTGCTCAAAATCATCTTTGCGAACACTCGGTTTATATGAAATATAGAATTATCTGTATAAAAATATGCACACAGGTTAATAACAGATGAATTTGACGATAAATTACATCATAATTTTTCGATATTCGTCATATTATTGATTTTCTCTGCTGAAATCTTGAATCATATAAAACTTAATCACACAAATAAACCAAATATTTATTCTGAAAATTAAAATTGTCATTTTTTTGTTTGTTTATTAGTCACATTCTTTATCAGTTTATTGAGTGCAATATGCAGCATGACCTAATTAAGTTGATGAGTAAGCATATATACTATATACTATATAGCTTCATAATTAGTTGATAATACGTACCAATTTTCATTCACTCTCATGAATTTAATGGGTGTTATTTTTACGTTCGCTTTTTGTGTTGGTTTCATATCAAGATTCTTATTTTAAGATTTTTTTCGAATCCATCCACCGATTCATACCAATAACAATATAATTATCTGCTTAGAGCAATAAAATTTTCTTTAGAAATGATTTTATATGTAAATTTAAGCAAAAATTTTAATAAAATATTTGGTTTAGCTCCAGTTATGAAACTGTGTAAGTTACAAGTTGATAGGTAAGATAATGTACCCACCTATCGTCAGGTAAGTACCCATCTATCGTCATTTTAAATTTTAAATTGCTTTAAACGCTAAAATACCAGAGCTTCGTCTAGTTTTTTTTTTGTGAATTCTATAATCTAGTACTTACAACATTAGGTGCTTGTACAAAAAACGAAATCCATACAAAAATATCATTTTATGGTTGAAATGAAATCGTTGGACGTTAGCACTGAAAAAATCGCATTGTTTTTTTGTTTTTGTATTCATTAAAATGAAAAACTGATCGTTTTAAGTTATAATTTTGACGATTACAAACTACTAGGATTGACAAAATGGATACAAATGAAGTGTTCATATTGTTTTATATTGAATGAAATTACCATTAAATGTTCTCTTTATCACTACTAATTACGAATTTTTGTAATCTCATAAATATAATTTATAAAAACATCTAAAAAAAAAAATGGTTCTTACAAAACCAAATTAATGTTTTGTGTTATCTGGTTTATCTGTCGATTTTTTTTTCTTTTTAAACGGTCTTATGACAAAATTAGTGGTACACCCTGCATCCTGTGCAGTGGTACTGTACTGTACACATTTTTTTTTTTTTTTTCATTTTTTATTTAACCAATTTAATTGTTATAAATTACATAGTGGTGATGCCGATTCATATTTGGTTGCGGTTTATTCATATATTCATAAAAATATTTAAATTAGACAAAACTTAATAATAAGAAAGAAAGAAATGGTACACAAAATGTAAACATTTAGAGCCGCTTTTCATTATACCATACATATAAATAAAAGTTTTATAATAAATCATTTTGTCTTCATTTTTTTTTTTTTTGTTCTCGTCAAAGCGTTTAAAACTTAGTTCGGTAAAACAATATAAATAAATAAATGTTTATTATTATATATTTTATTTTATTTAACCACGAATATAATTGCATTGGCAATTTCAACCACATTAACTAATGGAATTTAATGTAAACATCTTTTTTTTTTTCATTAAATTTTTATTTCAATAAATTTACACTTGAATGTTTTTTTTTCCGTTAGAATAACTAGGATAATAAAAGATTTTCGAGCGCATATTCTAATTTCGAATGGTTTTTATAATTTTTTTTTTCTATTTTTGAGAAAAAAATTATTTCACCCAAACCCAAAAAAAACAACAAATTCAATAACACAATGTTTTGAATCACATTTGAATCCTTATCAAAAGAATTTTACTATAAATCAATTCAAATACAAATCCATTAAAGGCTATAGATAAAAATATATGCTGTTAAACGATAACATATAGTTGTTCACGAGAAATAATATGTTTCACATTATTTTTTTTTTTTTATTTTTTGCCACATAAAATAAACAAAAAAAAAATTATTTTGAATTTGTTCGATCAGATAATAATATATATTTATTTATTATTTTGTTCTATTTTTCCAGAAAGTTTTTTTTTTTTTTTTTTTTATTCGCATTATGGAATAGTTTTTAATCAACACATCTGACGACTTAACCATACATTCCACATTCTATAACATATACATACCAATACCTACTGTATTTTATATGAAGAAACTTCTTTTTCTCTTTTTGTTTTGTTGTGTTTTTTTTCCTCATTTCACTTTATTATTGCACTTGAAATAAATTTATGTGGGAAACTAGTTTCATGGACTAGATCTTCGGTTGTCGCGTCGCGTCATCAATGCAATAAATAGTTTTTTTTTTTCGTTTTTTATCTTCTTTGATTAAATATACTTTGTCTCTCTAGCTTACTGAAAGTACTGTTTGAATTCAATTAATACAATAAACTTGAATTATTGGTGTTGAAAATTACAATTGAATAGAGAATCTCTTGTTAAATAAAAAATAAAAAAAAGAAGAAGTAAAAAAAGAAGCAGAAAATATCTGATTAAATGGATACGATGAGTAGTGAAATCTAATAATATGACCAAAGTTAAATAAATTGATGACTAAAAATTGTATCCAGATTCTATTGCATTTGTTATAATGCTCAAGAGAATCGCGTAATTTTATTCGCAATAATTTGTTCATTCAACTTTTTAATGGTGAAAATTGAATATTGTGCTTAGTATAAGGTGCGCGCTCACAACAAATTTTTATTATTTCATTTTGTCATAAATATCGATAATTAATGAAAAATTAATTGTTTTTCGAAATAGTTTTGTACTTATAAACAAAAACAAACAAACAAACAACAGTTGATTAATCAATTTGGTGAGTGATTAAAATTCATTGGCAACCAAATCAGAAATTATAAACTTAAAATATTGTAAATAAATAAAAAAAAATTTCTTTCCATTTTTTTTTTACTTTTTATAAAACTTGTTCGCCTACGATTTACTTTATTATGACCGTGCGCAATAATTTTATGAACAAATGATTGTTAAAATCCTTTACCAATTTTAAAACGCTCAATAAACATAAAAAATAAGTACACACCAGGTATTAAGATTACAAACATTGTTGTATGAGACCGTGCCTCAAAGACTCGACTTCACGATAAAAAAATAATACTAACTTTATTTGACTATATAAACATAAATGATAGTCCTTTGTAAGTATGTACAAGTATATAAAAAAAAAAACAAAAAAACAAAAGAATAAGAAAAATTGTATAATAAATTTTGTTATTCTTGCAAACTATACGACAATAAAGTAATAACACAAACTGCATCCAAAACCATAACAAGAAGAGTAGGTGCGCATGCATAAACATAATTATGTTATTTCTTTTCTACCAATCTGCCAATCTACCTCTCGTATATTCTCTTGTGTGCCAAAGAAAACAAAAAAAGAAGAAGAAGAAGAAGAAGTAAAAAATAAAAAATAAAAACCATGAGTCTTCTTTTCAGATTCAAGAAGAAGTGGTATATATAAAATAAGTGCCTACATAATAAACAATAAGTAAGTAGTACAGACGCTTTTTCATATACAGATACAGACGAATATTAAAAGAGTGTCAAGAAATATTTTAATATGGAATGAAAGTGAGCTGCTGCTGTTTTTTTTTGCTGTTGTCCTATCCGTATAAAATATAAATAATTTGAGCGTGGTGTTGATGTTCGTTACGTAATTATAGGCTTATAAATATTGGGTTATAATAATTTTGTATATATTTCATAATGAAATAAAAGCACAATATTTTCGTCTTACAGAAATAAAACTTGTTTCCGGCATATCCGGTCTTTTATGTTCTAAATAAAAACGAAAAAAAAAAATGAAAGAATAGTTTCGGCAAAAAATAATGTAATATAAGTTTTACATTATTTATAATACAAGTAATTATTATTATTATTGAAGAGTAGCGAGTGTAGACGATTCTCGTAAATACTTGATAGATTATAGACACTTATGATATTGACATATATTTTTCTCACAATACATGTAAGCAAAAACCGAAGAAAAGAAAAAAAAAACGTTTGTTTTATTCTGCCTAGACATAATTATATGTACGTTGATGGATGTAGGTTATTAATACATTTTCTATTTAATACATACATAATATTTATAAACTATTTTTATATGAATTAATAATTATGTATAGCTTGGACTATTACAATTTTCATTCAAGTTTTGATTGTGTCATATTTGAACTGCGTCAAAACCCATAATCTTGGTTTCACTTCAGATATAGTTGCCAGATTGATCTCGATATTTACCTAAAAAATTGTGGAAAAGTTATGTTATGGATAGTAATCTAAGTTGTTTCGAGTATTTAGTAAAAATATATTGGAAATATTTCAACGAAGCTGAGCTGGGCGTCTTTTTTGCTAAGATCAAAACAGATCATTCTTAGAATTCCAAACTGTGTACTTCTGTGAAAAAAATATCTCAAACTATTAGTTAATAGTCAGCGACTTCACTTTTAGGACCATTTTACAACGGACAATTATGCTAAGGACAGACAGCCTATACTTAACTCTCGTAAATAACTTCTACAAGGTGTCAGTTTTTTAATATTGACAAATATTTTATTGTACGCGAGTAAGGAAAAAAAATAACACCCAGTAGAGTTATTTACGAGAGCTATGTACATATAGGCTGTCTGTCCGTAGCATTAAAAAGATAATTCTAGGAAGTAAAATGAACGATATTCTTGATGGATTACGATGTAGATATCTCACTAAATTTTGTATTATTTTCATTTTCGAATCCAAAATTACTTGAATTCATTGAAAATGTATATCTTTTTCGGTATCAAAATTTTTTTTTTTTTTTTCTTAATTATAAATTAGAATGCTCATAAATCTATTTCAATGTTTTTAAGAGTTTCCTTTTCATATCCATAAAATGCATATAAATTGGCTGCTGGCATTTATAACAATCAATCAATTCAATACAAACAAATAATAATAAATTATGGTTATTTCAATTGTATATTTATAACTGGCAGGGCATTTGGGCTTAACCATATTTCAGATTTTTATCATATCCACTAATTAATAATAATTACAGTTAATTAAAATAAGAAGATATAAAACACACCATATAATTATTTATTTATGGTTTTTAGTTTAATTTCGTTTTAGTTACTAACCGTAGGTTTTTTTTAAAAGAAATTATGTATAAACTTGCCATAATTACGGTTGATTTAATACTTTCATCTTTTCCTATTAATATGAATGACTTAAAAAAAATTAATCACGCATTTCATTCGTATTTATTTATTGTTTAGATAAACGTTTTTTGAGTATATACTCGTAGTTCTAGTTCTACACATTTAGAGCTATACAGAACCATCTGATACTTTTATTGGCATTAAACCATATTCAGTCAACACAAAAAAATATGTACGTTCTGTGTACTGTACTCTTACAAAAAAAAAGAAAAAAGAAGAGAAAAAGAACCACAAACAAAATGTAGCTGGAGCATTTCATGTGTGTTTACAATGCAGAAATATACAGACCACCAAAAGCAGCGAAAGCTAGCCAAAGTCAAGTAAATTTGTATCATCACTAGCCAAAAGTCAATGAACGTAAAGAAAAAAATAATAATAGTAAGTAAGACTTACAGAGTAAACATTACTTCGGTGTTTGTATACAAAACAAAATAAAACAAAAAAAAAAAAGAAGAAGAAAATTAATAAAAAAAAAATCATATTAAAATCATCATCATCATCACATACTTAATTCATTTACATTGTACACACATAAAATTAAATTTAGAAACTGAAAGCAAGCTGCAGTCTCGTTCAGTTCATATATTGTAATTTACAAATTTTTACAGATTATTTATATAATTTGTATAATAATACATACTTATATGTTTTGTTAGTTAAATATTAACTTTGCAAACTAGCCGACAGTTTAAGTTTTATACCCTTTTTCAAGTGGATTTGAATTTTTTTTTTTGTTTTGTCGACACCAGTCATTTATTAAATCATCATTTTATGTATTTATTTATTTTATTGTTTCACAGAAAAATAATTTTATAATGGGTAATTCTGTGTTTTGTGTGTGTGTTGTTTTTTTTGTTATTTACTATCGATATTTTACTGTTAAATGTCAATTACCTTAAAGAACATTTAATAATTTACATCGTATTGAACAGAGCTGGGCCGGTCGACCGAAAAATCGGAAAAATTTATTCGGTCATGACCAGACCGACAGTTTTCGGCGCGAAATTATAAGATTGTTGGCTTTGGAATATATTCAATAGAGTTATAGAGCTAGTTAAGTGGAACAAAATTACTGAATATACCAAAATAGTAGATAATATAGTTCGGAATTTATAGTTAATAGCGTTGAAAAAGTACGTAATTCTTCAAAATTATTAACTATAACTTCAGCACTATATGAAGTACTACTGCTGCTACTTTGGATTCTTGGGAAGAGTTTTAAAGCTATTCAAGTGGAACAAGTTTACTGTATATACCAAGACAGCCGATCATATAGCTCTGAAGCTATAGGCAATAGCATTGAATAAGATTGAAAAAGTATATGTTTTTTCAAATCTATTGACTATATAACTTCCGAACAATATTATCTACTGTCTTGGTATATTCAGTAAGCTTGTTCCTCTTGAATAGCTTTAAAACTCTTCCGAAGATTCCAAGGTAATAGCTGTAGTACTTTATATAGTGCTGAAGTTCTAATCAATAGTTTTAAAGAAATACGTACTTAATGGGCCAATCTACGCTAAAAGAGACTTTTCTGTAACATAAGTAACGAACTTTTTTAAAACTTACATCCAAAATACGGATTGAATTGAGAATTAATGTATTGCAAAGTTGTTTATTTTAATAATATGAATAACTTTGTCTTACATCACTTTCCAATTAAAAATATATTTTAGATATGAGATTTCAAAAACATAGTAACTTACGTTACCGTTTAGTATGGAATGGCCCTAATACGTACTTTTTCAATACTATTGACTATAACATCAGAATTATGTGAATTACTGTTTCTGGTATATTCAGTAAACTTGTTCGTTCCTCTTTCATAGCTCTACAACTTTTCTGAACATTCTAATGCCAATACTCTTATAATTTGGCTGTCAGAAGTGTCGATCTGTTAATGACCGAATAATTTTTTTCCGTTTTTCGGTCAACCAGGGCTCCAGCTCTGGTATTCAAATATAAATACTTCTTTAATTTTGCATTAGAATTTTAATTTTAAATCATTTTGTTTCTTTAAATCGCTTAATATCTTCTTCTTTGAATGTTTAATTGCAAATAATGAAAATATACAATAATAATAATAATAATAAGAAAAAGAAGTTATATATAGAAATTTTAAATTGAATGCACAAGAACGAAATATATCATGTTTGATGTATAATAGAACATGAGTCAGAACATTTCTTATTACAATTTTATATAATTTTTATAATGCATAACATAAAGAAAAGAAAATGAAAAAAATTATACAAACGATGAAAAAATATAGCGAATAATGATAATATTATAATATTTTAATAAATATTTGCTGACTATAATTTTAATTTAACTCAATTGCGTCCACCACAAACGCATCATAATAAATTATTTTGTTTGCACTGTGAAATATTACTTGTCTTGAATATAATAAATATATAAAATAAGTTCTCTTCTTCTTTTTTTTTTCGTTCAATGTGTTTTATTTATTTATTTTTTTGTTTACTATTTAGTAGTACATACATATTTTTGTTCGAGCTTAAATTGAATGCATTTCTGCGTATAATTTTTGAAAAAAAAAAATAATAATAATATAATATACACTATTCGCGATATTCCAACGGTCTCTGTGGTGTGTGACTAAACGATAATACACACACACACACCACCACATATACCACCACATATACCAAATATTTATAATAATTCTATAAAAGTTATTTATTTAATGTGTACAAAGAAATAACTTATAAAAGTATTTCAATTTTATAAATGAAAATGAAAATTAGAGAAATTATTTGATTTATGACTTTTATAAAAATGTTGTTATGGAACGTGTGCCGCCGCGCACTTGTACATTATACTCTTTTGTGGAGTACTTGGTAGTAAATAAATGTGTACTGTATATACCATACATTACACACATTTTGTATGGATGCTTGTATGATACACACAGCACATGCGGTGCACTCTCTGTACAATTCATGGTTTTGGTATACGCCTCAAGTACTCAATACAATAGTAACTTGTATAAAATATCAAGAGTATATTCTTCTTCTTCTTCTTCCTGTTTGTTTTTTTTATTTTGTTTTATTATTATTATTATTATTATTATTATTATGGTTGCTGCTGTTGCTTTTTTTTTCTTTTCTTATTCAAAAAAAAAACAAAAAATTAAAGAAAGAAAGAAAGAATAATGATTTATTTATTACTGAATAAGATACCTTTTTGGTATTAGTTAATTAAAAATCCAATCTTTTATGGTTTTTCTTTACTTAAATTTGAATAATGGTGACGAGACGAAATGAATGCGGCGCAATTGGGAAGGTGTGCATGAAATTATTGACACAAAAATAAAATAAATCGTATTATTTGAGAGATCAATAGAAAATTTCAAACAATCCCATATAATATGATCATTAGATTGTAATTATATTAAAAATATTTTGAATGATAAATGGTTTCAAAATTATGATTTTGGATTTGGAATACCGAATACATATACATATTATTAAAAATACGTTTATGGTTTATTTAACGGAAAACATCAATCCTAAACCGAATTTCATTTCGTTGTTGTTGTTCCGATTGTAGCACCAAGAATCCATCCATATGATTTTCTCTAAATATTTTTCAAATGTGTAAAAGCATTTGGCAACTTTTTTTTTGTTTTTTTGATATTGTTTATGATTTATACATATTTAGTTGTGGCGAAAAAGTGTTTTTTTAAAAAAAAAATAATAAAACGAATAGAAAGAAGAAGAATCTTGTGCTGTTTTTTTTTTAATTTAAATTTCTAGTGAAACTGTAAATATTGTTGATGTTTTTGCTAACACAATTATTAAACAAACCGTCACGCTCGCAATTAAATAAAAACCATATGACAATATAAATAATAGAATTGTGAAAAAACTATAGCAGAGTTTTAATATTAACAAACATATTTAAAAAAAATAAATAAAGGAACTTCTTTATTCCACTATAAAACTTACTTAATTAGGTACTTCAAAAGAATAAATATGTTCATCATATGTGACAATAATAGAAACACCCTTGTTTAAATAAGCAACAAATTTCATACCATACAAGTAGTATGAAATACATGAAATTCATACCATAAGGAGGTATAACAAAGGTATGATTTGGGTCTTTCATACCATGATTATACCTTACTATGGTATTAATTGTTATACCATAGTACGGTATAATCATCATGGTATGAAAGACCCAAAATATACTGTGTTATACCCCCTTATGGTATGAATTTGACGTATTTCATACTACTTGTATGGTATGCAATTATTTGATAATCATTTTATTCACTAGGACATGACTTTCTTCTTGAAAATAAAGAACTTTCTTTTAGGTATTTCTCAAAAATCTGTATTTATCCATCCACAGAAATTTCGAGAAATTATAGTTTAAGCAAAACTAGACTAAAACAATAAACCGAGCAATAAACTATTTGAAAAATGTTGAAACTCTTCAGAACAATTAAAAGGCAATAAGCAAGCGTATATATTGATGTTCAATGACCTTTTACTAATTGATATACAAACATATTCATATATTTCAGACTAATTAATTACTACTAAATAAGAGCATATTGTCAAATTAGCAATTGACCGATGACCATTCAAAAGCCAGACATACAATAAAAATTCGGTATAATATTCAATTGACAATAAATGGATTATCATTATGGTCATAAAAAAAAAAAATAGAAAGAAATAAAGAAAGAAAAACGTTATGTTATTATTATTGAAATTGAAAAAAGTTGCATGAAAAATGAAATATACCAATTCATTTTCTAATATCTATTTTACCAAACCAGTTTATAATCGAATCAAAAAAAAAAAAAAAAACGCTTTTCACAACACTAAATACTCTGTAATTTTATTATTATTATGGATTTGAGAGAATGGGTAGGTACTGTATAAACGTTGAAATAGAAATAAACATTTAATGGGGTGTCATACACACACAAACACTCACTGGCGTTTTTTTTTTTTGTTCTTTTTTCATTTTTTTTTTATTGAAATTATCCACATATTTGTTTTTATCGTTAATAAAGGCCTGTTTCTGAAAGCTGAACCAAAGTAAAAATTAACACGCAAAGTCAATTAAAAGCATATTTCTGGTATGATTTTATTATGCAATAGACGCTATAACACACATTGTGTCACAGTAATAAATATATATGTATGTATGTAATATGTATTTGTAACATTGGCTGAGTTTTTCTATTGTTTTAGGGCCAGTGTGCCTGTTATTTGTTTATTTACATAAACCAATACCTATTTTATTTTAAGGAATATACCCAAAAATAACGCAACCCACATCAATCATGCTTTAATTTATAAGTTATGGAGTATTACATATTTATTTATTTTTTCTGCTTGTCAATGATCTTGATAAGAACTGGTAATTAGGTAACAATATGAAAATGTTTTGCTATTATTGTTTTTTTTTGTTTTGTTATTTTTTGTGTATTTTATATGGTTAGTTTCATGATACAAGGAATTTTACCGTAAGGGAATGAACCAAAAATTACTAACCAATTTATTTATGGTGTATTTTTGTGTAACTATGTGAACTGTGAACCGATTATTATTTAAGGAAATAAATAGAAGCGTTTAGTGGGTGACACATTCGACACAAAATAACATAATTTCTATTTCATTTTGCTAATGTGCGACCACATTGGTGTTGATATTGATAAATTGAAAAATGTGAATATTGCTCTTGATACTGATAAATTATTAATAGGCGTTTTCTTGCTCGTGATTTTGATAAACATTTATACATATACTGTAACTATTAATATGTATCACAGAACTTGGGCATATTTTATAAATTAAATTATTCTCCAATATGACCAAATTCTGTGATACATATTAATAGTTACAGTATATGCATAAATGTTTATCCAGATCAAGAGCAAGAAAAAGGTCCCAATAGAAAACGCCTAATCTATCGTAAATTTGTGTTATTTATCCAGAGCACTTTGTTTTATATATTGTAATGTTCTCATGCAACATTTCTTGAAGAGGCTCCTGGCGATATTATTTCGATTTTCGGTAATATGTATTATTATTTTTTTATTAAAAAGTAAATATGTCATATACCACTCTTGCCTTCACCTCGACTAAAAACATAAAATTTGCGTTCTTTTAAAGTTATTTTAGTACCAATTTAGAAATTTTATCAATATCAATAGCAAAAAAAAATCACCCAAAGAACAAAAATTCGAGATACTGATTAGCTCTTCATACATTAAGTTTTTATATGTTTTATCCTGCTCTCAATCATGCAATTCAGTCTCAACAATTTTTGTAATATCTGTAATAATATTTTAATTTAAAATTATTGAATACAGTAATGAAAAACAGAGTTACAGACATAATTCATATTTAATCAAATTTACGATAATTCGTCGACCAATATCTCTGCTCTAATAATTATTTTTTTAGTTATTAGACTCCCCCCCGGTTACAATCTATAGCTAATTTAGGGCCGGTATTCACGATTATTGGCTAAAAACACTTTTTACTAACTAACTGACTAACTGTTTTAAAGATAAAAACGATTTTAATTCTACTGATATTCACGTAAAAAATGATTTTTATTTATAACACGCCGGAATTTGAAATAAAATATAATATGAATGAAACGTCAAATAGTTAATAGTGGCTTTCAGGGAGTCGGAACGTTCCTTTTGGTTCCGGAGCGGTTCAGGCTTCTGTCCGCACAAGCTATATTTTTTTCGAAATTTAACTTTAAACGTTTATTGGTAGTATTTACAGCTATCTAGAAAACGGTTCCATTTTAATATACGAGGTATCGTGACAGAATTATCGCCTCCGGAACGCTCCGGAAGGAAATCAGAAAAAAAATCTTTTTTTTTTTTTTTAAACTTTCGGAAACTGTGACTCAGTCAAAACATCACGAATATTAAAATGTAACCGCTTTCTAGATAGCTGTAAATACCATAAATAATCGTATAAAATTAAAATTTTGAAAATATTAATGCTTAAGCGTACATAAGCCTGAACCGCTCCGGAACCAAAAGGAACGTTCCGACTCCCTGGTGGCTTTTAGTTTAGTCTTTAAGGCGACATCTATTCTCCTTTTAAACTAAAAGCGGTTTTAAGACTAAGTGTGAATTCACAGCAACTAAAAATGATGTATTTTGTTACAGCGTTTTTGACATCTTAACATGAAAGCTTGGTGTCATGATGCATAATTCGCATCTCCGATTGGACATTTCGACTAAAGCTTTAAAGTGAATATGTCAAAAGCGCTGGTAACAATACATCATTTTTAGTTGTCGTGAATTGAGACTAAAAATGATTTCATGAATAGCAATATACGGTAAAATCGTTTCTAATGGGTTAGAAACGTTTTTAAAATGATTCGTGAATGATATTGTTAATAAAGAAGTGTTATTTTTGCTGTTTTTATGAGATATTTGATGATTTTTTATGACTAATGCAAGTTCGTTTATGAAATCTATGTGCTAACTTACAAATAATACGAATAAATATTTTTAAATTGTACGTCTAAATACACAACAAAAAATAATATTGTGAAATAGAAAAATTGTAGGTATCTATATATTAAACATTAAACAAGGATAAAAAAAAAAAAAACTTCTTAATAGTACGTATAAATTGTTCTTATTTTTCTTTTCCTTAACTAAAAAATAAAATTTTATTCACTTAAAATCCAACCAAATAAAACCTATAAGAAAAAAGCGACATAATAATGCGATACGAACGCAATATGTGTAATTTAATATGTTTGCTTTTTATTTTATCTATTTTTTTTTTTTTTTCAAAAACTTTTATTTATTTTTATGTGCCATATGTAAATAGGAGATGTCGCTTACTGACATCACAATAATAATATAATGTATAAAAGTCTCTGAATCAGTAGGTACCTACCAGTAACCGAACTAACCAACAAGACCATTTTTTTTTTTATATACAAACCGACAACACCGAACATTTTAAGTAAATATCGTAATTTTATTTCATACGAGTTATATTTTACTCATTCATTGAAAGAATAAAAAAAAAAACAAAAAAAAACGATTCGATTACTTACGAGAGTTGTGTTATTTTATGTCGCAAGAAATATGGATTAAGAAATCAGAAAATGCATTAATATTTATTTTATTCTCTCTATTATTTTTTTAATAGCATTGGGTAGGTTAATGTAATGTTAAGCATTAAAATCAAAACCGATTTTTGCTACACAAAAGAGTATTTATGGCCTTAAATGAAAATTATTTCAATTGCTCTTGATTGAATTTTTCTTATACAGTGTGAAAAATAAAATATCGATAAAAAGTCAAATTGATGACAGATAAAATTGACATTATTCGCTTCGTTCACCAAAAATGATAATCAAACGATTCAAATTATTTTCTCGATAAATATCCAATTTTTGTATCTAAGCAAGTTTTATATCAAAATTATGTTTACACGCAATCGTATTGTCAAATTACATATTACTTAATATTTCTATGGAAATTGGAAAAAAATAAATTCTGAAATCGCAATTTGTGTGTATGGATATTGTATAGGCTCTGGCCAGTGGTTTCCTGTTCGCATGAAATGAAATTTTCGGATAGAGAATAATTTCACCAGTGAAATTTTAAGTGAAATAAAACTATGGAGAATGTTGAAAATTGCACGAGTGAAATTATCGTTTACAGTTCATGTGAAATAGTATAATGGAAATATATAAGATTGAAAAATGATGAAAGGTCAAATTTTAACACGTAGGTAGTGAAAATAATGGACCGATTAATATTTGCAAATAATCAATTTATTTCCATGGAAAAATTATATATTTAATGATATCTTGTTAATTAATTGATTATTTGGAAATGGTAATGGGGAACAATTATCTAAATGTCATTTAGACCACGGATGCGTACCAGTGTTGACGGTGTTTAAAACAAACAAAAAAAACATGTGTTTTAAACAGTTTTAAACACATGTTTTTTTCTCTAAAAAATACACAATTAAAAACATAAAAAAAACATAAAAAAAACACAAAAAAAACAATTTATTTATTATTTAATTTTCTTAAGATCCCATTGTACATATATTGCACACAGAAATTTAGATCTACCCTTACTTCGCGAAAACGCTGTAAGTAATAAAAACTTGAGTTGAACATTTTAATCTATCCTTTTTTGTCGCACTTATATTATTTTTACATTAAGTTTAAGTTTAATTCTGTTTCTAGTTTAATTTCTGATTCGTTCTTAACTCATATTAAAATCTTTAAAAATAATTTTTGTTTTATTGGATTTAAACAAAAGCGATAAGTAGTTTTATGTAAAGAGAATATTTTGCGAAAATCGTACTTAAATATTAGGGAAAACTTTCATATTTTTTTTGTCGCTAACGGGTTTTTAATTATAAGTTTTTGAGTTAGCTTTTTGGAATTATCAGCGTAGAGTTACCAAACATACTGCCTTTCCACCTCATCTACCACCAATGCTATACCTCGTACATTTCTCAAGAGTCAAGAGATTGACCAAAGTAGCGGCCACAGCCTTGATGATAAGAACGAATAATTTTTATATACCTACTTTTAATTTTAATTAGGTATTACTTATGAATTAAGAATACATTCTAATTATTAATTCTTTAGATTAAATTTATAAAAAAAGACAAAAAAGACAAAAACAACAAAAAAAAACAAAAAAAAACAATTAAAAACAAAAAAAAACTGTTTTTAACAAAAAAAAACATGTTTTTTGTTTTTTTTTAAAAAAAACATGTTTTCTGTCAACACTGATGCGTACCCTTCAAGGGGTTCAGTTCGGTTCAGTTCGGTTCGGTCCGGTTCGATAATCTTTCCAAATGCTTTAGTCGAAATTCATTCGATTTAGATTGAATTGTTTATTTTTTTCAGATTCGTATAAAAGCCACAAAACTTAAAAAGGGGTTCGGTTCTTGAAAAATATTTTAAGGGTTCGATTCTATGGGTTCGGTTCTGAACTCAAAAAACAGGGGTTCTGGGGCTTCGGTTCAGTACGGTTGGGTTCGGGACACTTTCCTGATTTAGACAAATGTAGCCAATATGTTGCTGTGAAATCGGTATTGAGAAAAAAAAAAATGAAAACTGGAAAAAAATCGGAAAATATTTCGAATTTCGCTCGTGAAATGCATGTTATGGAAACATTTCTTCACTACCTATAAACATCAAATAAATGAATAATTGCTAAATTGGAAAACAAATGATTATCTTTTGATATATATGAAAAAGAAAAGAAAAAAGTAGTAGGTACTTATAGGCGAGATTATAAACTGACATAAATTCTTGTAAAATATTTGAATAACGCAAAAGAGCTTATGCGTTAAGATACGTACCAAAAAAAAAAAAAAATCAACAACAAGCAAAGAAGAAGAAAATATTTATAAAAAGGAAATTTAAAAAATAAAATAAAATGAGATTATAAATACAATGACACTTTTATTAAATAACTATGGGGCTCAATATAAAGGCTTTTTGGTTTAAGTTAACAGTAAAATAAATAGGTAAATTTATCCATTAGGTTGTGACATGTGACCTCTCAGCATGGGCTATATAATTCATGTTAAAAATTGCTTTAAAACATATTAAGCGCGAGTAATAGAAAAACTAAAATTATTATTGATTTTTTTAATGATAGTATTTAGATTTCTCGTTAAAGTTAATTTTTTTTTTTTATTTCAATGTTGAAATTTACACGTACATAATGTAATGTTTTCTGTTTGTTTGTATGTTTTTATTATTTTTATTTTTTTTTATTCTACATAAAACCTTTTTTTTTTTTTAATAACATAGCAGAGCAGCAATAAAAGGCTTCGCGCATCGTCTCAAGTTTGAAAATATCAATATTGTATAAGTACTTATTTAGTAAGTATTGATTTACACTATTTGATATTTACTGGATGTTGTGTTGTATTGTATAGATGGTGAATGTGACTACGTGTGTGTTTATATAGTTTTGTAATGTTGTTATAAATAACCATTTTAAACTAAATAAATTTACGAATGTTGAATATTAACAAAAATATTTTCAATTATTTGAAATTCTATAGTTTGTTCACAACACATTTAAAACTAATTTGCTATTTTTATTGAATAAGAAATAATCATAAAACAATAAAATAACATATATATACGAAACCAAACCAAAGCAGGGTTTCCACAATATTCTATGCATTTTCTAGGTATTTCCCATGTTTTTTTCCCAGAGCATATAAAAAATATTATGTTTACTTATTATAATAATAATTCATTTTTTATAAAACTTTTTGACATATAAAAGTGTTTTTTTAATTCATTTTTCCTTTAAAATGATGACTAGCAAAACAAACTGTTTTAAAAATTATTAGTTCATTAAATCTCACAAAAAATATAATGTTATATGTAACATCGACAAATTTACAGAATAAACCATAACATATCCATGGATATTTGAATAAATTTTTTTCAAATCCAAATACTTCAAAGACTTTTTCAAAGATTCCAATAAATCAGCCACTGTTGTATGCGCACAAGAAACTAGAATTCATATAATTCGTTGTGACTTGTTTTTTGCTTTCATCGCAATCAGAGGCCTGCATGATATTACCAAAGTCTTGAAAAAATATATGGTTCGTAAACAAATATATTTGCACGAGAACAAAATTCCAACCAAAAGACGCAGAATTTTGTTCGCGTGACATTTAATATTTTTTTTTTTAACAAATTTTAGATTTTTGGTCAATTTTTTGAAACTATCTATGTATTTTCCATGATAATTCCAGATCATTTCAAATTCTATGCATTTTCAAGAATTCCAGATTTTTCCAGAATGTGGGAACCCTGCAAAGTAAAAATCAAAGCAAAAAAAAAAAAAAAACGTTTTTTTTTTCTATTTTCCAAAACGATATAATTGTACTTATTAGATTATTGCTTTAAAAATTGTAGCTTTCGTCTTGAAAGCAAATAAATTAATGAAAAATAAAAATATGATTGTTTTCTTCTTATTTACAATCCACAATAAAAAAAAAATGATAAAAAGTATTAATTTTGAATAGACCAGAACCATAAAGTATATAGGAATTAAAAAAGGTTTTCATGTGATGGAATGTTCCGTGCCGCACAACAGAAACCTCTATTTTCTCGTATAATACGTTTTTCTATTTTTCAAATAGATCTTCTCCTCTTATACTTACACTTAACAAAAAAAATAAAAAAATTACGTTTGTTTTGTTATAAAACACATTTTGTTATTATATTTTTTTTATTGTAATTATTCAAGTCAGAGTCAGACAGTTAACTATTTAATATGCACGAAGTAGTTCTATTAATAGGCAATCTTTAACTTAACTTCATATATATATAAATATACGTATTAAATAATATTTAGGTTGGGCATACGCATAGTATTTTTTATTTGTATTGAATTGGATGGCGTATTTAGGAAAATACCGCGTATCATTTTAACAAAAACATTAAAAACAAAAAAATAGAAAAAGAAGAATCTATTTTCTTTGAATCATATTCAGTTTAATGTTTTTAATTCGAATTACAATAACATTTTTTTCGTTTTTTTTCTATATATAAAATTCAGTTTTGTATTTAAATGAAACGTGAAAAATTAACGTTTAACTTGTGTTTTTATTTTCGAATTTCAGTGTAGATGGAAGCCATTAGGCAATAATTATTATTAATAACAAAATTCTAGTTAAAATAGATTTGATGAAATAGAGGAAGAAAAAAAAGAAAACAACAACCATTAGAATGCAGTAAATCATATTTATATGTAGTAGAGATCTCGGTTAAATTTTGCATCAGTTTACCGTAAAATGTTTTTGTATTGTGTATCACTTTCCATTACTTTTCGAATTGAATTCCACCATTTGGTAATTAGTATTGATTTTAGAATGATTTATTAGTTTTTTTTGTTGTTGATGGAAAAAAGAAAGAATAAATCTCTTCTAACCACCAGGTAAGAGACACCTGGAAATATCCATTAATAAATAATCGAATTTTAAATAAAGCAAAACAAATGGAGATCGGTATTAAGCGAAGTAGGTAAGTTTAAACAGAATATTCGTAATTTCGACTCATTACAACCGAATATTAAAGTTAAAGGTATGAGATTTCATTTTCAATTTTTTTTTTTTGTATTTTATGATATCAGGAACTTGATTTAAAAAAAAAAAAAAATTATGCAAGATCTGTGATTTCACACAATTTCCAAACTGAACGTCGATAAGTAAATAATACAGGAATATTTATTATTGGACAATTGAAAAAAAAAAAAAAAACATAATTTAACCTAAAAACGTTATAAAATTGAAATTAATTTGTTGAATTGTTTGAAATTGCAAAATAATTCTTGAAATGTAAGTAAATAATGCATAAATTGATATATTTCTTCTATTTATTTCTTTTTTGTTTATATTAATAAAGTTAAAAATGCGTGAATTGAGGGTATTGTAAATTAATCGATAACATACTTTATACACAAATTCATATATATATAAAATATATTTATATATGCAATGAATTAAACAATACCTCCGAATTTACCTAATCGCTTTAATATAATCGTATATTAAATGGATATATTAACGCCCCATTTTATAGTCACATGAATGAATGGATATTGTTTTATATTTGTGGCCAAATCAATTTCATTTTCTGAATATTACACAATTTTTAGTATAATCAATTTTCAATTTCCCGTAAAATAAATAAAAGACGTGTGCGATCGGACACAGTGATTGAAAAAACACATATATATACAATATACATTACATATATAACAAAATAATGTACCTACGTACGTACATATGAGACTATATTAAAAAGAAAAGAGGTGTCTATTCCATTTGCGTTAATAAGCGATTTTGTACCATATCGTACCATATACAATTAGGATCAAAATCGCCTGCCAACGCAAATGGAATAAATCTCTTTTGATTCTAATATATAGTCTCATATAAGGTATTAATATAATAATGTCAGTGTAATTATTGGTATTTTATTTTGTAAATTATTTACACAATGATGATTAAATTTACCTTTTATAAAATTGAGGTAATTTAGTGTTTTGTTTTGTGTTTTTAACTGAACAATATATATATATATAAATAATAGGTAAATGAAGAGTAAATGCTGTGCTCAGTGCTTTGTGTAGTACGCATATTATTGTCATATTCATATTTTAAGAACCGCATGGATTATCGAAAAAAAGTATGTATTTTAATTAAGTTACAGATTTGATAGTATGTATATTGTATAATTGTATATGGTATTTATTGAGGGGGGTAAATACAAATGATATATACTTATACACAGATGAGTTCGTTAGGAAATTTTTGTCTAATTCATAAATGATATATCTGATGTCAGTTATATCCCTGGTGCGATCAAATTAATTTTGTTTAAAAGCTTATTATATGAGACTGAAAAACTGGTTTGTTCTGTACGGTTATGTATAAAACTTTTGATAAATGACAAGAGCATTTGTACTCTTTTTAATAATTTTAGTAAACATAGAATGGTCATGAGATACATTAAAAAAATAATAAAGAATTAATTTTCCTATATATAATTTTTTTTTTTGTTTAATGCATTTTGCAATAGCTTCTATTTGTTACGAATGTTTAAATTGGTATTAAAATTTCCTCCGCTAAGGGCCGGTTTATTAATTCTTTTTTTTTTATTTAACTACCGCTTAAACATAAAAATACTTTGTTCTAATGTCAGTTTAACCTCTGGTTAAAAAATGCAACACGTTCAGTCACACAATTGTGCTAGTTAAGTTAATCGATGGATGAACTCTACCGATTAACTTAACTACCACAATTGTATGATAGAACTTGTTGCATTTTTTTTTACCAGAGGTTAAACTGACATTAGAACAAAGTATTTTTATGTTAACTCGGAATTTAACTAGATAAATCGAAAATTGATAAACCGGCCCCTAAATAGAATAAATTATTCTCAGGAAGTAAATTGATGACACACGTAATTGTATCTAATTTTCTTATTTTCATTTTTTTTAAATTTTGGTGCCTGTGGGGTTATTCGTTTAGAAAATATGATCTTTTAAAGTTCAAAACTTTCGCATAATTTTCAATAACACTAAAAAATTACCGTATTTTTATACTTTTAAGCAACAAGCCTTTAGATATTTCAATTTTTTCTTTTATTTTTGGACCACCCTAATTGTATATCTTTGCTTTTTTATCCCAATCACTTCAATTTGCTATTCAAATAAAAAAATGTAATATTTGTTTTGATCGAAATCAAATCCATTGATTTGTAATTGATTCAAAATTCAAATAAATACCGCACATTAAAAAAAAAGTAATTGAACTATATATAATAGGCATTAGGGTGACCGTGAAATAATTTTTGTATTCTCGGATCTTGACAGACACAGTGTGTCAAATGTTTCTAAACCTGAAACCGAAACTGAAAAGTACAATTTCCATAGCTATTCCATAGAAAATTTCATACTCCTTGAGGAAATCCCTAAACATCCACCGATTTTCATATAAATTTCATTTTTACTTCGTTTTTTCAGTTTCGGTTTTAGGTTCAAATTTAGAAACTTTTGACACCTCGTCTGTCATGAATCGAGAAATAAAAAAATTCATTATACAAGAAATAAAAAATACTGTTAACTATTAGATTAATGAAAATAATGGGAAAGATCGTAAAATAGAAAATTGGAAAATTATCGAATTCGAGTCCAAAAGCAATTGCGCAAATTTTTATTTCATGAACAATTATTATTTATTGTTTTGTTGTTTTCTTATTTTTCCTTTGTGTTTGCAATAAACTAAAAATAAACATGTTGACAAAACACAAAACAAAACAAAAATCGCCTTAAGAAATTAAGATGCCTTAAAGAATAGAACGTAATATAATTTTAATTGGAAATAAGTTAATTGGTCTCAGGATAAATAAAATCTCCTACATATATATAATACATAATTGTTTTTTTGTATGTTATCATTTTTATTTGTATATTTATTGAATAAAAAAACAATTCAGCAATACAAAATGTATACACAAAAAGGTAAGTAATTTGAAATTATTGGAATCCTCTTAAGCAAATATGGGGGGCACATAGAATTGCGCAAAGCAAATTATAAAAAATTATTGAACCGTATTTTACATTTTTTTGTTTTAATTGAAACAATGTAAGTATTTTTGAAAAATATATAATTGTGCTTATTCGTATATTTATACAATCAAAATATTTTCCAGTTTAATTTTTAAAAAAATAATTGATTCAATAACTGCTTGCATAAAATATATATGTGTTTATCTTACAAAATTTTATGTAGGTACGTAACGAAAATAAACAAAAAAAAAAAAAATAAAATAAATAAATAAATAGATAAGGAAGGGAAAATGTATGTGATAGTTTAACATCAATATCATCATCGTTATACATAAGATGCTATTATAACGCAAATAAAAATCAATAAAATCTCCCTTTTAGTTGAAACATTTTTGTATTTTTCTATTTTTTTTTTTTTGTTTCGTATGTTATTTTATGTTTTGCGTGTGTTTGTTGGATCTTGGTAAATATAAAACATGTAATCAACAAGAGTATATTTTTTTTTCGATAGGTTGAATCAATTTTGAGGACTTTAGGACTGCTAAATTTTTATGAAAATTGATTCAAAGAAAACAAAAAGAACAGAGATTTGCCGACATTTTACGTTTATGCATATTTTCTGAAGCGTCTATAAATTATATCAACTGGAATACATGGATTTATTGCACGCATAAACACATTGGACAGACGGGATAATTTATGAAAATGTGCCTCTAATGAACACTCTTAAAAATGATTCACTCGCGCTTATAGACTATATTTACATGCGCACAGCACCAAAGTTAAGACGAAAAAAAAAAACAACAAAACAAAAAAACAAAAAAAACAAAAAAACAAAAAAACAAATAAAAAGGTAAAAAGGTAAAAAAGAAAAGAAGTAGAAAAACAACAACAACGTTTTTGAACTATAATTAAATACATTTTTCACCCGTTTAGTCATTTTCAAGGTAATCATATATTCAAATGCAATTTTTATTTTTCTTTCGTCTATAAATTGGTAATATAACTAATTTATAGTGTGTGGATGTTTCTTCGTATTTAGCAGTCAGGCTACACTTATAAACCAAATTATCCTAACATAAATAATAGAAGTCAATAAACTTACCAGCAAAACACACGTAGCGGCGAAATAAGATTTCAATTTTATCGAAAATAAAAATTAAAAATAGAGTCACTGTTACCGGTTGTAAGTATATGGCAGTCCACCTGATTATTTATATGATAGTAATTTAAATATAAATGTTTTTTTTTTATAAAAAAATCACAAATTCAAAACACTGGATGTTTAAATAATGCCTGAAACTGGTTACTATTTCACTTATAATCTTTCAGAAATCAATTGATTAATAATTTGTCGGCATTTATTTCTTTTAATTAAAATCAACCACAACAACAAAATTATATTAAAATATATAAATAAATATTTCTATTACAAATACACGGATGGGTACGACGCCCTTTTTCAATAAATGAACATAACAGATGAAAAGTTGAAGTAAAACTGCACAAGCAGCGTTAGAAAATATTCTGTCTGCCTTTGCGTTTTCAATCAAATTCTATTAACTCAGAGCTGTTCTAGTTCGAATGGTGCTTTGTGACCGCTGCCGATATCAATTATAAAGAAACATTTGTCGTGAATCGGTTTCGTTAAAATGAAATGAAAAAGAAAATATTAAATGACATTGACAACAAGTTGGTAATATGAGTTGACGTTGGTTATGATTATAACGTAAATCTACTTTTACCAACATTGTACAATCAAATTGAGTCTTCAATATCGACTTTTTTTTTGAATATACACGTTAGGCTCATACTACACGATAGTTAAAATTGAGTTTTTAAGTTGGCCCGACATATCAAGCGATCATATATGATTTTTTTTACCTCTGACAATTAACAAATTTTCTTTAAAAATGTAACCCCCAGTTAGTTAGTTACTTACCAAAAGTAACAATTATTAAATTAACTAAGTACTGTTTTCATTACCGATTTATCTCAGTATATTATTTTAATCTTCTTGATTTAATGTTTCTGTGTTAGTAATTTATCAGATTTTCAAGTGAAATGATACTGGTCTCTAGAAATGTAGACTTAATAAAATAAATATAAATAATAAAGGGCGTTAATACATTTCTCATTTCTCAAATAATATTGTAAGAAGATAAAATTATTTTCTACATATATTAAATTTTAATACGTTGTTCTGGTAGAAATGTTAACATGGTATGAAAAAAAAAAAAAAAATACTGTCAGAAAATATAACTATTTTCATACCAAATCTAAATCTTTTATGCGTCCTTCGGGTATGAATATTATTCATAGCATGTGATAGATTTAGTTTGGAAATATACTGCATTATAATAGGCGCTTTCTTTTTACTCGAAGAACTGAAGTGTCTTCGGTTCATATAATGCCGCTCATCAGTTTATATGCGCGGCAGTTTTTAACATCTCTCCACTTAAGTTTGTTTTTTACAAGCTAAAAACCCTTCGGTAGTTAAAGTGAACATCAGTCTTCGTTTGGTTTACTCACGCCGGTACCGATACACATAACACATAACACATAGCATAGTGGAACACATTGAATTAAGGTCTCATACCGCCGGCCCAAGAGCAATCTACTGATGAGATTCTCCGCTGTTAAAAAGAATAACCATTTTGCTGTGAAGAACTGAAAAACCTCAGTTCTTCGGGTAAATACTTAAATAGAAAGCACCTAATATGGATTTAGAATAGTATGAAAAAAAAGTCCTACCATACATTGGTATAAACATTATTTAAACCGTAATAAGGTATTTAAAAAAAAACTTATTTATACTACAGTAGAGTCAAATATTAGGTGGCACTGCTTCCCATAAGTGCGAATGTGATAAAATCGACCATTTATGTGAGACTAAAAGAGACTTCCGTTACCACTTAATTGTTGACTCAGCTATATCGTACGATATGGATAATTTTATTTTATACTACTGTATGGTATATTTTAAGTACAAAAACTGGTATAACTATGGTTTAATCTACATTTTTTTCACAAGCAATGAAAGGAAACAATTGTTAAGCTAATTCAAAGCTAATAGATTAACCGATATTTTAAATGATAATTTTGCAACAACATGTCAACATTTTGAACAAAAAAAGAAAAGCAACTGCATTCAGATATATTAAACGGTAACCACAAAAAGCCTATTTTATGTGGAGATGCCTGGTATTAAGCTTTAAATTAATTTGCGTAAACATAATGGAATATTACGTATTTAAATTTGAAATGTAAAACAACACAAATAATGATTTGAATTAGTTATTATATCTATTCTCCACATAAATTGGCTTGTTATTTGTTTTTTTTGTCATTTCATATCGAGAACTTTTTCAAAAATAAAGGGCACGTATGAAATATAATGAATATGTACCTACCGCTACCATACTAATTACCTGTAATGTAAATTCTAAAAAATCACAAGAATTTGTGCTTTGCAATATGTATGTGTTGGCAATAACTTTGCAGGTGATTCTTGTTGAGCGAAAATAAAAGTTTCTTTTTTTTATTTATCGGTGTTTGTTATATTTTTACACAAGATGGCGTAAATCAGATGGATAATTTCAAACGTTGTAAGCGCAAAAGAGATATAGGAACGTAGGTAGTTATGTCCTTACATTCCCTAAAAATAACCAGAAATTATGTATATGAAGAAAGCGCAAAATGTAACATTGGCATACAAAAACCTTTAAAATACCTCTATTTGTAGAGATTGAAATAAGTAAGAAAGTTGTCAAAATAAATAGATTTGTAGATAAAATAAAACATTAAATAAACACACACACAGTAAAACAAAATAAAATTGCTGAGAAAATCTTCTTTTTTAAATTTTTACGGTATTTACACATACATTTATGTACTCGAATCGTCGCGGGAACTTGTCAGTTAGGGAATTCCACAGGAATGCATAGGGAATGAGAATTGTTAATAAGAATAAGTTTACCAAAGACTGAACTATAAACTGAACGTGATTTTAAATGAGGGAAGTGGGAAGTGGGACGTGGGACGTGGGTGTGACTTGTATAGCTGCTATGTCTTCTATTATTCATAGTCCAGATAGTTAAATAAGCTGTATTCGAACAGAAAAACTACATTCGAAATTTCAAGAACTGTTTTTCTTTAGCTCATAGCTCATACATCTTTCTGCAGTCGAGAAATCTATTAATTTAATTTTTATCTGTTTTCCTTCTTTTTTTTTTGTATATACAAGAAACTGTAATCGAGAACAATAGACCTTTACAGTTAGCTCATAAAATACAAAAATTCAATTTTCTTTAGTTCATAAAAAAAACTGCTGTCGAGAAATATTCTTATATTATTTGGTTACACGGATAGTAAGTGCCGGATTAAGCTGTATTGAGGTCCTAGGCATTTAGAGTGAAGAGGATCAATAATGGCAGAAATAATAGTGCATTTTTTTATATATATTTATATTTTATATACATAGTACATTTACTACTACTGCATCTATGTACTTACATCTACAGTGCGCTCATGTTCATACATGCAGCACACGTAAAAAGTGAGGTAATATAATTTAATTAATATATTATATACAGAATACAAACTGCCAATTAATTGGTACACAACTTCATATTTCGTCAATGTATATACACTACCGTCCAAAAGTTTCTGTATGATTTTTTTTAAAAATTCAATTGTAAATATCTTAGCAACCAGACATAGAAATGAGACAACTCTGGATTCATTTAAAA
>JAABKK020044432.1:0-12692 GCA_011634745.2 Catotricha subobsoleta | reverse complement strand
GCAAATGCTGACGAAGACGATTATATCAAGAAATTAATGGAACAAGATATTCAGAAAACTGAGTTGGAAAAATATGAAAAAATTGATATGGATAGCAAGCCCAAGAAATCTCTTAAGCCAGAACTATCACACCTAGTACCTATTAAAATAGAGCGAAGAGAACAGAAACCAACGAAAATTAAAATAGTATCAGCTGATGAATTACCGCAGCCAATTAGATTAAAGCCAAAGAAACCTAAATTAATAGAGAAACAGGAAGTTGAAGAGAAATTACCTAAGTTTAAGCTAAAAAGTAGAATTACTTATGTAGATGCTCCACAAGCTATAATACCCAAAATTATTGCTCTTAATGTATTACGTGATCGTGGAGAACTTTCGAGAAATGTAGAAGAAGCAGAAAAACTGCTTAAATCTAAACCTAAGAAGTTTAAACACATTAAAAAACGTAAGGATAGTTTAGAACGTCCAGTACTAGAAAAATATGAAAAATATGAGAGCAGTTCAGATGAATCATCAGCAAATAAGCCTTATCAAAGATCAAAAAAAGATTTACAGGAGGAAGAAATTGAGGAAAAGAAACTAAAACTTGGCAAAGGTAAAGTTAAATCGGAGGAAGATATTTCAGAAAACATTAAACTGAGACCTGTTCCTGAAAAAAAGGTCAATGAAGAAGTACATCCTGAGACCAAGCCAAAGAAAGAGAAACCAGAAGAGAAAAAACAACTAAATGATAAACCTGATAAAGAATTAGATCTTTCTCCCTTTGACACTCTTGAATTCGAACCATTCGATACACCAAAAATAGATCTGGAAAAAGCTGAAATTGAGAAAACACCTGATCAAAAAGACGACTTAGAAAAGCCTAAACCTGTTAAGAAGAAGAAACCTAAGCCTGAACCGGAAACGGTTGAATATCCAATCATTAAAGGTATTCCTAAAGAAACTGAGAATAATCCGGATCAAGATATTAATCTAAAATATAGTCAAAAACCAAAACCGGAGGAAGATGTTGAGAGCGTCACATTAAAACCATTTACAAAACCAGCAGAGGTTGTTACAGAACCAGAAGAGGAAGTTTTACATGAAATACAAATACCGAGAGAAAAATCAAAATCCCCAGAATTTGATGCTGAAGTGAAAACAGTTGGAATCAAACTAAAAAAGAAAAGACCCAAAGATAAAAATGAAGAGATGGAGGATATCATATTAAAACTGAAAGCAGAAGAAAATGTCGATGAACCTTTGACTGAAATTTCATTTACATTAGATAAACCAACAGAACAAACCACAGAGGAAGAACCGGAAGTAGTTGCAACTGCCGTTATCAAACCTAAGAATTCAGAAGAAGCAGTATCTGAGTCGCTTAAAATTAAAAGAAAAACATCAAAGAATATCGAAACAGCTGAAGCGGAGGTCACCCTAAAATTGGAAGAAAAAGAAGAGCAGCACGCTGAAGATGTTTCTGATAAAATCTTAATTGAGGAAGTTGAAACTGAACCTATTGTAGAACAACCTGACGAAATTTTAATTCCACGACCGGAGAAAATCGAGGACCAAAATGATCTGAGGGATAATATAACTCTTAAACTTAAAAAACCAGTTGTATCCGTGGTAGAACCGCAGGAAGTATTTGAAGAAATTACGTTAATGAAAATCGATAAGAAACCAGATGAAGAGACTTCAGGCGATTTTAAGATTAAAAATAAAAAACCAAAGCTACCAACTGAAGCTGGAGCAGAATTAGAAATAACTAAGGAGATTACTGTTGACGCTGGCGAACCCGAAGAAGTAACTGAAGATGTCACTGAGGATATAATAATTAAAAAACCATCAGAAGTAATCAAGGAACCAGAAGTATTTGAAGAAATCACAATACCGAAAGCTGATAAAAAACCAGAAGAAGAAATATCAGGCGAGATTAAAATTAAAAAGAAAAAGTCGAAGAAACCTGAAGAGGCGGCGGCGGAATTAGAAATTTCTAAAAAAGTTGTTATTGAACGTGTGGAACCGGAAGAATTGATTGAGGATGTGACAATTGAAATAGCATCGGAGCTTATCGCTGAACCGGAATCCTTTGAAGAGATTACAATATCAAAAATTGATAAAAAACCTGATGAAGAAATTTCAGGTGACATTAAAATTAAGAAGAAAATTTCAAAAAAACCTGAAGAAGCGGAGGAGGAACTAGTCATAACTAAGAAGCTGATTGTTGAGCCTATTGAACCTGCAGATATTATTGAAAATGTGACATTTACAAAACCAACAGAAGTTGTAGACGAGCCAGAGATTTTTGAAGAAATTACATTAACGAAATTTGATAAAAAACCAGATGAAGAAGTTTCAGGTGAGCTAAAAGTAAAGAAAAAAAAAATTAAGAAGTCGACTGAGGCTGCAGCGGAACTAGCATTAACTAAGGAGGTGTCTATTGATGCTGATGAAACTACAGAAGTAATTGAAAATATAAATCTTCAGAAAAAGAAAATTATCAAAGATGAGCCAGAAGAACAAGTAAGCATAAAACTTAAAAAGGAAAAAGAAGATACAGATGAAATCAGGGAAGAGTTTGTAATGAAAAAGCCGAAAAAGAAATCTGTTCCTCAAGAAGATGTATCAGGAGAATTTACTATTAAAAAGGTTAAAGAAACATCTCCTGAAGAAATATCTCAAAATATTCAGCTGAAACGACCGAAGAAACCAAAAACACTTTTTGAATCGGAGGCATCTGAAACCATCCGTATACCAGAGGAATTCGAATCAGACGATGAGATTGAAAATGTGAATATTCGTGAATATTCGTCACCTGAAGAAGATGAAGAACCTCATGAAACAATTGACGTTGCAGAAGAATTCTTCATTAAGAAAAAATCTAAACCAAAACCTAAACCCATTATCGAAGAACATGCGGATGAGTATACTATTAAAAAGTTAAAGTCGACTAGAAAAAGATCTCGACCAGATATTCCTGAATATACAGATGTGGAAAATGTTACCTTCAGGCCAAGATCGACGAAAACTAAGGAAGATGTAGAGCAAGAGTTTAAAATTCAACTTGATTCATACGCCGAAGAAGAAATTTCTATGTCTGGTAAAATTAAACTTAAAAAAACAAGACCATTAACATATTCCGAAGAAGCAGGTGAAGCTCACATTAAAATAACTGAAGAATATGATGACGGAGAAGGGCCCATTGTTGAAGAAATAAATGATGACTTTAGCGAACCTGAAGATACTATGTACGACGTGGAAGAACCAGATGAATTTTCTGATATTGAAGAATTACCGGAGCATGTTGAATTCAAATTAAAACGAAAGAAAGATAAACCTGAATATAAAATACAACATCACGAGGAAGAAGTTTCGGTAGGAATTTCACGGAAGAAAAAGCAAGATATAGTGACATATGATGAAGACTCATTAACGCTTAAAAAACCAAAAAGAAAATTGCCATCGAGTTATTTAGAGGGTATTATAGATTTATTAATAAATATTTTGATTTAAAACTCATTTGATATATTATTCTAAAATGCTTTGCTTTCGATTTATTTTTAGTTTATTAATATTTTTCAGCATAAATGATAACAGAATAAAGCAAAAAGGTAACAAATTTCCTTAAGCTGTTAACATATGGCATAGATTCATCAAATCGTTTTAATAACTTTTCACATATTTATTTTAAATCTCTTCTATTATTAACTAACTATTCATATTATGACTTATTTGCATGTTAATATCATTTTTTCATTCTTAAATTTTCGAAAAGCAAATTATTAAAATATGTATATATTTTTAACAGAGGAAGCTTCTCTAAGTATAACTCGAGAATTTTCATATGATGACTCAGCGGATGAAGAAAATTTAATGTTTTCGGTTTGCACTTATGTAGCAGAAAATGGAGAGTCACTTAACCTAGTTGAAGGTGAAAGGCTATATGTAATAGGTATGTGATTAGAATTTAAAAATAAAATTATTACGATCTCGAAATTATTGTACAAATATATATAAATAACAGAAAGACACAATGCTGATTGGTGGTTTGTTAAAAAACATCTAACTGAAGAAAGAGGCTGGGTACCATCTCAATATTTAATGGACGTAGTTAATTATACTCATTACGTACAAACAAAATTGAATGAAAAGATTGATAAATTGCCTGTATTTGAAAGTAAGAATAAAACAAAATCATAATAAATTTATTTATTTTATTAAAAAAAAATTTAATCTATTTTTCCATTTATTAATTATTTATTTGCAGAGCCTGGACCAGATGAGAAAACACTAGCACCTAGATTCATTGAAAAATTGCAACCCGTTCATACACCAGATGGATATACTATACAATTTGAATGCAAAGTGGAAGGTCTTCCACGACCACAAATTACGTGGTTCCGGCAAACAGCTATTATCAAGCCATCCCAAGATTTCCAAATGTATTACGATGATGATAATGTTGCAACTCTAATTATTCGAGAGGTTTTCCCAGAAGATGCTGGTACATTCACATGTGTTGCTAAAAATGCAGCAGGTTTTGCATCTAGTACAACTGAACTAACTGTTGAAACACCACTTTCTGACCATGGCTCCGATATGACTGGGCTATCTCGAAAGAGTTTGTCGAGAGAATCATCTTTAGCTGATATATTGGAAGGAATTCCACCAACATTCTCCAAAAAACCTCGCGCGCAATGTGTAGATGAAAATTCTAATGTTATATTAGAATGTCGCTTAGTAGCCGTACCTGAACCGGATATAGTATGGCTCTTTAATGGTGAAGAAGTTATGACGGAGAAAAATGTTAAAGTGGCAACAGAATCTGATATGCATATGTATTGCAGTGTTGTCCAAATAACCAAAGTCCAAAAATCTCAAGAGGGAATTTATGAAGTTGTAGCACGTAATCGTGAAGGCGAATCAAAGTTACCGATTTTGCTTAAAGTTCGAACTGGTGAAAAAGAAGCTCCTCAGGTATTAGAACCACTACGAAATTTAATCATACGAGAAGGGGAAAGCGTTGTTTTAAATACTCAAATTGTTGGTAACCCAACACCAAAGATCACCTGGTATAGAAATGGTCAACCCATCAAAAACAATACAAAATCAGACAAAGATACACATACCCTGACATTAATTGCTCCAACTAAGGACAGTAGCGGAGAATATACTGTGAAAGCAGTTAATAGTATTGGATCCGTAGATACATCTGCATACTTAACTGTGGAAGGTATGTATATTATAAAAATAAATTAATATTATAAAATTATAATACATAATACATAAAATCGTATAAAAAATGTTTCTTATTCGATATTAATATATAAAAATATGAAGTTTATGAAAATACTCTTACATATAGACTATGTCTAAATTTATTTATTGGATCAACCACATTACCGTTGTGCGTTATAACAATGAAAAGAAAGAAGTAATTTTATGATTTTATAATACTTCATACGTCATTTTGAAAGAAATTTACAAGCACTTACATTACTTATACTTACATTCACTTACGTGTAATATCAGCTTTATTGAGGACGCGTTTAGACAAAAAACGAGAAATGTCAATTTGACCCACTCGGAACGGATTAAGAACTTCTTTTGGGAGTTAATAGGGGTTAATTAATTATTTATATTCATTTGAGGTTCGTTTATTAAGTAGCAACTCTTAAGTATACTTAATGTTCCAATAATTTAAGGCGCGTTCGTTTCGTAAAGTGCAGTAAAGTTGTTAATAGGGAGTTTGCGAAATCGACGTACGAGAATTTACGTAAGTCTCCGTAACTCGTTTGCGTGGAAAATCTCACTTTTCCTTGAATATGAACAATCATTAGTTTCATACTAGTGTTCAAATTATTGGAAACGTAGAAATTTTCACGCAAACGAGTTACGGAGCCTTACGTAAATTCGCGTACGTCGATTTCGCAAACTCCCCAATACCAATAATTTCTAAACGGAGAATCGTACAGAAAAATCATTTATAATAATTTGGTGAAATTTTTGCTCTAAACATTTTTACAAGGGTACCGGAGGATTATAATGTATGAAGAAAAGTTGTGGCTTCAAATTTAAGTGGGGGTCGGTTATAGATGATTTTTCTGTACGATTCTCTGTTTAGAAGTTATTGGTATTAACAACTTTACTGTCAATTTTACTAATATATTCGCCTATTTTCTAGTATTAGTAGGGCGACCATATATTATTTTTCGAATTCGGGTGGAGCACCATTAAAATTCGGAACAATTCCGGGACAATTTCATGTTTCAGATTTTAAAGGTTTCAGAAAGAAAATTAAATATAATAAAATCTTATAAATAAAACTGATTTCAATTAAATTTTATTTTATATTTTAATCATAAAAAAAATATTTTCGTTAGAATTTCTTGAAAAACTAAAAAAAAACTTTAAAATTAAAATGCTACTTCAATTACGAATAAAAAAAAAATAATGAAAATAATTACTTATAAGATAATATGGTCTTGAATTCAAAAATGTTTAGTTAACATATTTTAAAAAAGAAATCAAATAATTCATATTTTTGCTCAGAAGCAATTTGTTTTAGTAAATCAAGAGATCCTTGTAAATATTTATAGAAGTCAAGACTCGGTCATATCATAATTGTATTTCGTAATGAGCATTGCTCTTAGAACTGGTATCGACAATTGTGATTTCTCTGCAGTCCATAAATTATTCACTAATGAATATTCTCTCTACGGATGCGGAAGTACCAGGCAAGCAAAATACAAAATCCATTAGTTCTGATAATACAAGATGTTCAATGAAGTAAGTAAAAAATAGACCGAGCGGTTTACCAGTATCGTGTATAAAAAAAAAAAAAATTGAAAAAGTAACGTAGGGTAAAGTTTTCGAAAAAAGACGACGCAATTCTTTTTTTTGGTTGCACGCACTCAGGAAATAAACCGCGCTGTATCCACCCCCCGTGGGCACCTATGACTGTAATAAAAGATTCTTTAAATTATATTACATTTTACCACAACAGTATTTATCCTAACTCAACTTAAAAAGGATTAACATAATTAATATAAGATTCTTATAATCTAAATAATTTAACAAAATAAATAAATGATTAAATTATATTTTATAATAGAATGTGCGAGCGGTAATCCGGAACCACCATTCTTTGTTGAACGATTCGAAGAACAATATGTTCCTCAACGTGGACAAATTAAATTACCAGCTAGAGTTCTTGGAAATCCTGTTCCAGAAATTACATGGTTACATAATAATGTGCCTCTTTATCCTTCAAGTAGGGTGAAACAATCATATGATGGTGAAAATATTGAACTTATAATAAATCAAGCTGATTCCGAAATTGACTCTGGTGATTACAAATGTGTGGCTAGTAATCCTGTAGGTAAAGCTTCACACGGTGCAAGAGTTATTGTGGAGGTGGACGACGTAATATTTACTAAAAAACTAAAGAAAACAGTAAGCATTGAGGAGTCACAAACGTTAACACTTGAATGTCAAACATCTCATTACGTTTCCACAAAATGGTTCCATAATGATAAAGAGCTTAGCGGTATGGATCATCGTGTCGTGGTACAAGAAGATAAAATTCATAAGTTAATTATTAAAAATACAGCTATTCGTGATGCGGGAACATATAAATGTACAATTAAAGGACATTCAACTCAATCTACGGTAGAAGTACTTGAAAGAACACCAGAATTTGTACGTACGCTACAAGACTTTGAGGCTAAAGAATTAGAAATGGCCATATTAGAAGTTGAAATTACTTCTGATACGGCTGATGTTGTATGGCTAAAAGATGGGCAACCGATTAACGAAGGAAAAGATAAGATAAGCTTCATTAAGGAAGGAAAAACACGTAAATTACTTATTAAATCAACATCTGTTCACGATGAAGGCGAGTATACTTGTATTCTTGGTGACCAGGACTGCAGTGCGGAAATAACTGTAATCGAATTACCACCAGAAATTATAACAAAATTAGAGAATGTCACAGTTGCTAAAGGTGAGAAAGCTTGCTTTGAAATTGAACTAACTAAAGGGGATGCACTCGTCAAATGGTTTAAGGGAAAGAAGGAACTCTTCTTCTCTGATCATGTGCAACTTAGTATTGATGGAAAACGACAAAAACTTAAAATCTACAAAACTGTTAACGAAGATGCTGGAGAATATTCATGTCAAGTTGGAAATCAAACATCTGCAGCTTTATTGACAGTTGAAGAGCCAGCTGTTGAATTCATTGTTGCATTACCAGATGTTACTTTAGTAACGAAAACTAAGGACGCTGAGTTTACGGTTCAATTATCACAACCAGATATTGACGTAACATGGTACAAAAACGGTAAAGCCATTAAACCTAATTCAAAATATAGCATTGATGTAGAAGGTACAGTTAGAAAATTGGTTGTACACAATGTGGGTGATGATGACTCTACTGACTATACTTGTGTGGCTAGTAATGTAAAATCATCATCATTGCTTAAAGTTGAAGGTAGAATAATATATTTTATTCAATAATAATTTATTTTAATTATTTTATGTTTTTTTTATTTAGAAATTCAAACACCACCAGTCCTAATATTAGACGATAAAGATAAGGTTTACAAAGTTCGCGAGAATGAAGACGTAACATTTACAGTTAAAGTGTCTGGTACACCAAAACCGGAAGCTGAATGGTATATATCCAACGACATAGTTAAGAACTCACCTCGAACCAATAAAACATCAGATGAAGAATCAGCTAGTCTTACCATTAAAAAGGTGGTCGAACAAGATGTTGGTAACTACACAATAAAGGTCACTAATCTCAGTGGAGAAGCTGAAGCCAATCTGAAATTAATTATTTTAAGTAAGTAAAGAAAAAAAATCAATGATACATTTTCTACTAATACAATATATTGTTGATAGGACCACCAACAGCACCGGGTAAACCTGAACCTTTAGAAATATCACATGATTCACTGACATTATTCTGGAAAGCTCCTGCAGATGATGGCAATGATAGTATTATTGAATATATTATAGAATACCAAGAAAGAACTGAAATAAAGTGGACAAAAATCACTCAAATATCTGATACTTCATATAAGGTAGATAAATTGAAGACCAATTCCGAATATATATTCCGTGTAATAGCTGTTAATACTATTGGTACAAGTCCACCATCACCTACATCAAATTACATTAAAGTATGTGCTCCACTTGAAAAAGAAGCTCCAATAATTTTAGAACAATTAACTGATCAAACTGTTGGATTGAAACAAAAGGTCATATTATCATGTGTTGTTTGTGGTGTTCCGACACCAGAGATAACATGGTTGAAAAACAATAAAATTATTAAATCCGAAAATATAAGCTATGAAAATAGAGTCACAAAATATACAATTGAAGAAACTACAACGGAGACAGAAGCAGAATACTTATGTGTTGCAACAAATGAGGTCGGTAAGGCAGAAACCAAGTGTAATATCTTTGTTCAAGAAAAACCAAAGATATGTATTAGTGAAAAATTAATCACACAAAAATTAAGAAAATCTACTCAATATAAAATCAATGCTTCTATTACTGGTTTTCCTAAACCGGAAATAACGTGGTTAAAAGATAACATACAATTAAAGTCATCTGAACGATGTATATTAAACTACGATGAAACAACTAGCACAATTTCTATTTCATCGCTTGAACGAGCAGATAGTGGTAAATATACAATTGAGGCTAAAAATAAAGCTGGAGTGACTACCGTTGAATTAACGCTTACAGTCATAGGTAATATTTATTTATGCTATATTTATAATTTATATATAAAATATAAATAGAATTATACAATTAAACCATGTCACTTCTTTTTCTTATTTTTTTAATAGATAAACCAGAAAAGCCAACGGCACTTGATATTAAAGAAGTTAAAAAAGACGCAGTTGTTATTGCGTGGACACCACCCATTGATGATGGTGGACTAGAAATTACCAAATATTCAATTGAGAAATGTGATCCAGAAAAATTGGTCTGGATTAAAGTAGCGGAAGTCGACAGAAGTATATATACATATTGTATTCAAAAGTTATTGAGTAATGCTCAATACATCTTCCGAATAATTGCTGCAAATCCAATCGGCGAATCTGAACCAATTGAAAGTGAACCAGTTACAATTAAAGTTAAAATAGGTAAAAAAATTAATGCACTAAACTTATCTTTACGTTATTATAAAATTCTAAATTATTATTAATTGATCCACTTAGATCCACCGTCAGCACCTCGACTTCCAACAGACATATCTGGAATGACTGATGATTCCCTGATACTATCGTGGCAAGTACCTGAAAAGGATGGTGGAAGTAAAATCATAGAATATATTGTAGAAATTAAAGAGACAATTCAAACTAAATGGACAAGAGTGGGATTAACAAGCGGTGACTGCACTAATATTCTTGTTAGTAAATTAACAAAGGGTGCTTCTTACGAATTTAAAATCTTTGCGAGAAACGATGCTGGTATTAGTCCTGCACTGATAACAGAAGACAAAATTATTGTTGGCAAAGAAATAAGTAAGTCAATAAAATTGATAATACTAGAAAATATTATAGCTTTATTCATAACAATGTGTTCCAAATAAATATTTGCTTTTTTGCATAACTAACAATAAACGCTTTTTTGCTTTATTTTATAGTTGGAATATCGAAACATTCTAGTAAGTTTACTTGTATTGTAACTATTCTATACACAAAATGAACATTTTATTTGCTTTGGCCATATATAGATACTATATAATATGTATTATTGTATATAAATTCTTATGAATATTTTTTTTTTATTTAGCACCTCCATCACCACCACAAAATCTAAAAGCAACAGACATTACCAGTAGAAGTGTAACCATACAATGGGAACCACCTTCTAGTACAGGTGGAACCGAATTAACAGGTTATGTAGTTGAAAAACGTTTAACAACAATTTCGACTTCAATTAAATGGACCAGAGTTGTTACATTAGATACATACTGTTTACAATATTGTATTGATAACTTAAAAGAAAAATCAGAATATACATTTAGAGTATTAGCTGAAAATGTAGTTGGATTAAGTGCACCGGCTATTACAGAAAATATTGTACTAAAAACTCATGCAAGTAAGTAAAAAAAAAAAGAAACAAAAACAAGATATATTTGTATTTCATGAAAAAAATATTTTTACTCGTAATTATTTTTAGCTGTTCCATCGCCACCTACTGCTCCTCTTGAAGTGCGTGCTATTGGCGTAAATACAAGTATATTTGAATGGGGAATACCAGAATCCGATGGTGGTGCTCCCTTAGAAGGTTATACTATTGCGATCCGCGATCTTAAACGAACTATGTGGATTGAAGTTGGTCGTGTAGCAGCTGATGTACAGAAATTCCAAATTCGCGATTTACAAGAAGATCATGAATATTTAATTAGAATATTTGCTAGAAACGAAGTTGGTCTTAGTGAACCACTTGAATCAGATGAACCATATAAAGTTCTACCAACAACGGGTAAGTTAATTTGTAATATGATAATTTCAAATAAAGTATTATTAATATGTATATTTTTTTTGTCAAGGTCAAGAGTTTGCCGATGAACCACGTACTGAAATCACTGAACCAACAGGATTTAGTACAGAAAACACGTCCTCATGGCTTAGAGATCATAACATGGATGCCGATATTTCATCATATGCACGTGCTAAATTATTACGCAAGGATGAATACTTCTTCAGAATATGGCATCATGCCAATTCGCTTTTTAAATAATATAATCGAATAAAATAATAATAAAATCTAAATATAATATTTTCTATCATTATATAATTAATTAATAATATTCATATGCACTTATTTGTTTTTATTTTATTCTTTAATCTCTTAAATAATATTGAATTATTTATGTTTAATTGCCAATATTTGCAAAGCAGTAAAAATTAAGTTTAATGGTGCGCAAAAAACTTAATATTTACTGACTAATAATATTGCAATTGAAATTATAGATTTACTTTTCAAATAGTTTTAAGAACTGTGATAATGTAATTGATTTTTTTTTTTTTTGTATGATGTATATTGTTATTAGCTTGAAAAGCGTGAAAATAGTTTGTTTATATTATTATCCGATATTTGTTAAACGACTTTTTTTTTAATTTACATATAACCGACTACTTTATTTTTATTAAAATATTTTAATGTTGACGCCGCAAAAATAATTCTTCAAAAAAATTAAAAAAGATAATTGCGTAACAATGAGAGACAAAATATAGGTGCAATTAAAATTAATACGAGAGAACATCAATTTTAATTCCTGTCACGATTTTATTTCATTTAATGTTTTTTGGAGAATATTTTGTCGTCTTATGTCATAAATAAAGTGTGTTACCGAAAGAATAATCATGAAATAAATGAAATAAAAAATTAAAATAAAAAATGTTCGTCATGTTTATTTTTTTTTACGCCACAAATTTTTTTTTTTTTTCTTTTATGTCATTTTTATCACATGATACAGCGGAGGATATCTCTATAAAGGCACTTTTATTTTTTAAAATAAAATCTATTATGGTTGGAATATAAATTTTTGATCATTTTAGACCCCTTTCACATGATTGCAACTTTAAATTGCAACTTTAAAAAAAAAACTCTGCAACATTAAAATCAAGTGCTCTGATTTGTTTATTTGAGTCACGTGTACACAAACAAAATTGCAG
>JAABKK020044421.1:0-12696 GCA_011634745.2 Catotricha subobsoleta | reverse complement strand
AAATTCTGTTTTTCTGTTAATTAAATTGGCGCTGAATTTAGATAGACCTTGGCGCTGAAAACCCTAATCCGGCACTGGATATATATATATACCAGTATAAGCTGGGCAGTACCTACTGCATGATGCTAACAGCGGAAATTTTCTGAACTTGTGTTAAGCTGCTGTTACTCTAGACGTACCTGTGGTTATACGGAAACTAGTTATGATATAGATAGATACGGTAAAAAAAAATAAAATAATGTGACCTTCAGCAAAAAAAAAAGTAAAGTTTTTCTAAAACGGTTCACAAATATTTGATAATTAAAAGTCATCCTCAGATAATTTAGCTTCCTAAAAGAAAAGACGTATTTTCTCATTTTGGTGGAAGATATTTCAAAAACCAAAATTAAAAAGACACCAAAAATCAAAATTACGATATTCTAGCGTTCAAAAATTTACCAATAAATCTCTGGTCATTAAATCTGTTAATCCGCAGTCACGAGTCTGAACGTACTAATATTATTTTTTCTGTCTTAAATATAGCAAATACTGTGGAATCGCCCTTTCAGCTTATATAAAAACATCAAAATAATCTTGTCGCCAATTATGACTTTCTCTATGTATGTCATACATATTTCAATACGAAACTTATAACCGTCTTATGCAACAAAAACCTCAGATGAATTATGTACAATGTACCGTACATACTTTTTCTAAGGAACAAACTTTTCATATTAAATTCTCTTTCATTACATCATGTACTTATATCGAATATCGAAGTGTATAATGAGTTTCAATGAAATCGATATTGTGTAAAATAATTATTAACCATAAAATAATTACAAACTAACTAGAAACTATAAGCTTATTCAATAACATACAAACGAAAAATATATGGATAATAAGTCTACTCAAAATAAAATTTTCATTCCGATGTAAATATATATAATATACGACTAGTGCATCAATACGTGCGCACGCTTTTGTTTTCTGGGGGTGATAAATACAAAAAAAAAATCTATCCATAAAAATTTGATGAGCAAAAGAAAAAAAAATTCTCACTTCCCACTGATTTTTTTTAATTTTTTTTTTCTGTCAATCGAACAAAAAAAAACTCGCGCTGTCCCCTAGCTGACTTTTAGAGACCTGAAATTTAAAAAAAATCGAAATGAAGTAAAAAACAACTATTTTTCTATAAACCAAAACCTCCAACCCCACCTCCCCCCCACGTGCGTGCGTATAAGTGCACCCACTCATTCAGTTAAATATAGTTGAAAGCACCGAAAGATATTATTCGATACTTATTTGCACAAATATATTCATCGTTATCTGGTATTAAAATTCTAAAGAATTTATTTATAACATATATGACTTTTCTAAGTTTTAATATGGTGACTTTTTAAGCATGTATGTTCAACATCAATAAAACTAAATTGTAACTTTTCAAGTTTTAAAAGTAGCATAATTTTAAATAGAAAAATAGCGATAATATTTCTTCATCAGAGAGATTTAGCGCAAATCACATAACTGAAATGAAATGTTGTAATGTTTACATAAAATTCTTGAAGTTAAACGGATAACGTATCCCCGTAAACGTGAGAATCTTACTTTTGCGTTTCCATTTATGTGTGCGTTCAAATTGATTTTATTTAAATGTAAACGTTATAGATATGGTGCTCACAATTATTTTTGCGTTCTACACTTCCAATATATTTTCATCCCATATTTTTTGTTCTGGCAGGAATGGTTCAAATAAGTTTTTCTTTTTGGTATTTAAATGCAAATACAAAAATACAGTAATTTAAAATTAATTGAAAATACGAAATCGTACGAAATCAAATACTTTTTAAATACGTTCCTTTTTTAAATCACAAAAACAACTTGGAATCTTCGTTTGAAAAACACTCACCACTTTAATTTTTCTCTATTAAATCCGTTTAACCCTTATCCATTGCCAAAAAAAAAGAGTAACGAATCCTGTGTGTTGAGTGGATCAAAACTGACCTACTTTATCTTTTTCGCCAAAACAGCAGCAAAAGAATCCACGACCATACCGCGTTGCCTATTACCATACCATAAATTTTTTTTAAGAATTTGGTAATCCATGCAGTTCTCTGATCTGGCTGCGGATAGGCGTTTACGTTTAAGTCTCAAACAAAAATTCAAATAAAACGTATATTCTTTATTTACCGTATCCATAGACGCGAACAGTTTCGTTTCCAAATGCGTTTGTCTGATTTGTACTAAATTTCAATTATCAAATATGAAAATGTGTGAATAATTTCAACCTTAATCGCATCAAAAATTTGTTCGTTAATTTTTGTTTTAGTTGCATTACAACCGAAAATTAAATATATTCTTAATTCATTTAAACTGAGGTAAAATTAAAAAAAGATTCATTATGAAACCAAAAAAAAAGAAAAGAAGGTAAAAACAAAAGTTTTCTAAATTCTAAATTAACATTGTTGAAAAGATGGTTTACGCACGTAAAATTTCTCATCCAATATTTTCTCGTTAATTACAATATTGATGATAATAAAGAAAAAAAAAAAACTTTTTTCTATTTTTCAAATGGAAGGAGAAACGGGGGGGGGGGGCGGATTATTAATTGAATAAATTATTAATTTGTCATGCAGAAAAGGGCGCGCAAGTAAATATCAAATTGCCAACACACATACAAATTATTATGAAACCGCAAAATTCTTTTATCGTTTAACCGATTATTTAATACATAATATAATTTATTATTAGAACTTTTGTATAAAATTTTCGAAAAGGTAGAAAACGCCTAATGAATTGAATTTCGATGATGCTATAAGAATAAAATTCTTTAAAGTTTCGCTTTTATTTATTCTCTACTTGTTCGAAATTAGTATCATTTTCATTCTATAGAGCAATAAAATGTGGAAGAGAGGTCGCTTATACAAATTTCATTTAACGCATTCAGAGAATTTAAAATAATTTACACGAAACTTTTTTACATAATTAACACAAATATTGAAAATTACAATAATTTTTCCTGTTTTCATTGGAAAAGTTTTACGCGCATTGTCTTAAAAATATGTATATATATATTAACTTAACGGCGGATGCGGAGTGAAAATTTAATCACCCCTTTTTTTTTGTTGTTGTTGTTGTTGCTTCTTTGCTTCGATTGCATGTGCTACGTGTTCAACAAAGATTATTAAAACTTTCTAAATTGTTGTGTAATTTTATTTTTGTTAAAATTAAACAATATTGTTAAATGTTGTTGTTGGTTTTTGGATTTCTGACAAACGTTTCTCGTATACAAAATGGTTTTAGATTCGCGTAGATAAACAAATCGTCTGGCGTTTTTGTAAATCATCAAGAAAGTGTACGACACAATATTATTAATATATTTTAAGAATATGGAATCGTTGACGTGCACTGATTTATAAATTAGATTTTTTGGAAAAGAGAAATAGCATATTTGGTTCTGTTTTGAATATACCGGCGTGGGGTTTAGAGGGTTAATAGCAGAGATTTGAACCGAACCAAACCCCAAGAACCGCTACTTTTTTCACTTCCAAACCTAACCCTTAAAATATTTTGCATGAACCGAACCATTTAGAATCGAACTCTTAAAATATTTTGCAAGAACCGAACCGCATTTAGGACGGAAACCTCATAAGCTTAAAAAAAAAAGATTTCTTTCTATCACAGCACCAAGATGATTGACGTAAATTGTTACTTAAGGTTTTTGCCTGTATTCAATCATCTGTCCTGCCAGTTTGTAAGTAGGATACTGTTCATTGCAGGTAAATACGAAAGTAAGTTTTTCTCTGACACAAATATATAAAAGTGTCGCAATCAAGATGATGTGAATGTGAATTCAAGTTTTTGCTTTTACGTAATTTTATAAATTACATGAATTTAAGTTGTTAACTTTCAAATAAACGTGAGCATTAACTTTAACAAACTAATTGCAAAAAAAAAATGATGTAAGTATGTATCATAATATTAAAATATTAATGAAATTCATAAATTTGAATAGAATAACTTTTCTATATTTATTCGTAATCATCAACTATAGAAGGTTTTTTAGTACATAAATAGTGGAGTACATCAAAATTTATCACACAGAAAAATTATTTCAATTTTAAACAATGAACCGCATCTCAATTTGCTTTTTATTTGAATACGCACGTTCAAAGTAAGTATTTCACTGAATAAATGTATGAAAAATCTACATAACAAAACTAAATGAACCATATTTAAGGTGTTCCATTAAATATTTCTGCTATCTTTCACATTTCAAATATAGAGGATTCTCACCGGGCCACTTTTTCTTCTTATTGTACACAAATAATTTGCATAATATGGAAACGAGACGAGTATGGAAATAACATTTTTCGGAGGGGCGCCTTGATAGCAAAAAAAAAAAAACAAGAAGAAGAAAAGAAGAAAGGTAGCAACTTTTCCATATGAAAAATACCATCAATTTTGTTAACTTTGTCGAAAGCAACTTTAAAATTTGACTACGTTTTTCGTATAAATTCGAATACATTAACTATATTAATAGGTATTATAAAATTGAGAAAATAAAAGGTAGCTGTACGATATTTCCAGACGCACAAACTTTATTCTTAATTTGTATGATGAATGCGCGCATTTGGTGTAAATGTTGTAGACTGGCTTATAGACAACCATTTTTTTTTTTATTTTGGCCCAAAAATTATATTCGTTTATTATTTTCTTTTTCAGAGTAATAAAATTATTTTTTTTTTTTTTGGAAAAGCAGTCATGACAATAATAACATTTAAAAAATAATGGAGAAGAAATTCTCTATGAGAAGTAAAAGTTCTTAATTTAATGATAAGTACTTTTTTTAGTATTTAGCTTGTACCGAACCGAAACCGAAGAACCTCACTTTTTATTGCTTTTAGACCCGAAACCCAAAGAACCAAACCTTTATTTTTCACATTAAGAACCGAACCAGAAGAACCAAACCCTTCGAAATTGGCAAAGGTTCGCCTTCCTGTTTATCTGTGTAATATAAACAATAGCCGATTTCATAGCCTAATTCTTAAGCCAATTCGTAGTAAGATTTTAAGACAACGCGGGAGTCAAATTCGCTACATTTTGGCTAATTTTACTTTTTGACGATGCTTCGCGAACGGGAAGAGTTACAAAAATGTTTGTGTATGATTTAGAAAGGAAATATGGTGTAATAATACTAACACCAACTGTTTCACCAAGCAAGCTGTGTAAGTAAGACTTATAGATTAAATTTGCGTTAGTGACAAAAATAAAGTACCAAAAGCGCCTAGCACACCTAATCTCATTTCAAATTCCGTACATGTATTGTAGAGTGGTCCTTATTTTTGAAATTTTGAATTTTATTGGTTTCACCCCCTAATTTTGATCCTTTAGATTTGGATACAAAAAATAAATCTGCAAAATATGGAGTCGGTCGGATGAAGAGAAATCGTGTGCCCAAAAAGATGAAATTTTGTATGAAACAGTGCAGATCTATACTAAAAGAAGCTTCTTTTTTTTTAAAAAAAAACCTTTCAAATTCCTTTTATACTTAGATACGCTATTTATTGTTTCATATATTATCTATTTAATATCTAAAGAACTTGAAAAATTGCTAGATGAGGTACATTCAAAATTCCATAAAATGGTTATCTTAATACCTAATAACTTTTTTGGATTTGTGATCGATTAGACAGTTAAATGGATTACAAAATAGCGTTTTCCCTATCCGATCGACTGCATATTTTGTGGATTTCATTTTTGCATCTAAAGGAACAAAGTTATAGGGAGGACCGCTGTAATATATTGTTGTACCCCTTAATATTCGCGGGATATCGGTCAAAAGTGAAACCATAACGAAAAGGTATATAGCGGGCATAGCATCGAAACTTCATTGTCTATATTTCATTGTTCAGTCTGCAAAGTCCATTTCATAATTCAATTCATTGTAAAATCCGTAGTCCTCTCGTGTAAATAATAGTATAACGTAAACAAAATTCTTTATTAGAGCACCCACACCCTCCGTCAATGTTTAATGAATTGTTGACTTCGCCTCATTTTCACATTAATTACCTTCATTCGTTAATAAAAGGTACAATTTAAATTAACGTTTTAAGTTTCAACTAAAAATAGCTCTTAAGTGAGTTTCATTTATTTTTAATTATAAATATTTACAACACGATTCATTAATAAAAAGTAAAATTCAAATGAAAACCTCAAGTTGAACTATAAAACTACCCTACGCATTAAAACATTTCGTGTACATTTAAGCGGCTGATTATATATTTTTATCATCTGACGTGGGCGTTATTCGATAATAAGAACAAGAATATTATTACAATAAGGGCGAAGGTATCGAAAGAATTTACAAATTCTTTTGTTCTTTCATCTTTTTTCTTTGCTGTTTTTTTTTTCCTCTGTTATAAGAAGCAAAAGAGGACAAAATGTAAATTGCATTAATTAAAACGTTTCACATCTTCCTCCTTTCTTTTTGTTTTCTATTTTTATTTTTATTTTTCTTTGCTGCTAAAAGCTGTATCCTGTATCGTCGGTTCTCTCCTTCACTTTTAAATAAAAAAAATTATCTATTAAAATTTTATGGATTTAAAATAGAATATTTACGCGATCGAATAGTTATCTATTTTATAATGGGCGCAACACGTACGGCGGTGTGCGTTTATTGATTATACGTATTTCCTTTCATTTTTTCTTCTTCTCTTCTTTAATATAACGGGTAAATTGAATTTTGGTGGATAAAAAAAAAAAAAAATTATTTTAATCAAATATTTATTATCGAATTCCACCAAAAAGAAAAGTTTTCAAATATAATTTTTTTATTGGCAAATAAAATCTAAGCATCATCATCATCATTATATCGTGCTAGAGATGATGAGTACTATCTTATATACATTATATACGTGTACATACGCCTATTTATATATATATAATTCTTTTATTTTAACTTTTTTATTTTTTCGCCTACTTCTTTTCCAACACGAAGGTAAATGCTTAAAATCGCAATATATGCCGAGATAAGCCATTAAAACGTATAGAAAATTTATAATAACTTATTATTATTATTTAAAATAATAAATAAATAAAGGAGAAAAAACTTTATCGATTTTCATCTGAAAATAAGGAAGAAGTAGGTATGTAATCAATCTGTTCTGATTTTATTTCAGTTAATTTTTCCAGTGATAGATTTTTTTTTCTCAATTTACGTGAAGCTTGTAGTTTAATTTAAAATAGAAACATGAGTGGATTATTCTTCTTATATCAAAGTTTTATATTCTCTGTTACTACCATATTATAGAAATATTTCTAGTACATCAGATGAATTTTCATCAATATAATAGTTTAAGCTCGGTTTCGTGTTCGCGTGAAATGAAATTTTCGGGTAGCGAAATTTTCACTAGCGAAATCTTAAGTGAAATAATGATATGGTGAATATAAAAAAAAAATCGCTCGTAAAATGAGTTTCCTATTAGCGTAAAAAAAAATTGAAATGAATGTAAAATTTCATTTCAAGCGAACAGGAAACCGGCCTTTATGCTTCTGAAAGAATAAACCTTTGTAAAAACTGTTGATTTTATTGTGAATTGTGTTATGCATCAGTGTAAAATAGTTTATACATAAACCGCGAAAAAATCTAACTTCATTTGGTGGGAAATTGACACACATATAAATCTCACCTCATTTGGAAAAAATTAAAAACCGCGGTTTTTTTTTCAGAACGCCATAATGTATACGTACAATTGTACAATACCTTACACTATAATTTTTATTGTTCTCAAAGATTTCTTTGAAGAGAACTTAAAACGTATTTCTCATGTACAGTACATATAACAAAATAATGACGCTCATCATTGAGTTATGAAATATTTGATGTTTGTACTTTTCGGAACGAAAGTCTTTTCTAAAATGGCCAAAACTTTTGCAAATCTTGACCGAATAAGTCCATCAAAAAACAAATAGAAAGCTTATTAATCTACCTAATGAACGCAATCAGTCTTAAATGATATTTCTTCAAAATAAAAAATAGTTAAATGAAAATTTAAGAAAAAACGAGATTTTTTTCCATATATAATACCCTAATTTTTTTTAATTAGAGTATTAATCATAACAATTTATGATAGTCCAACATATTTTAGATCTCCTCTAGCTAATACAATCAAATTTAATGAAAGTCATAAGAAACTGGATGCTATTTCGAGGTAAATATACCAGAAAATGCATAAAAAATTAAACACCTCATTTTCAGTTTTTCATATCGATGGGACGAGCTTTAAATTTTTTTTTTTTATAATATTTTGTTTCCTTTACTTTGGAGTGTAATGGTATAAGAAAATGCCCTGAGAGCTTAACTTTTCGAAAAAAGTGTTTTTTCTGGGACAGTCTAATGTTGAGGATGTGGATGGAGGCTGTTGATGATGTAGCTGAAAGTGACAGGAAGTAACAGGTTATACATGATATTAAAAATGTGCAAGGATGAGAAGCATATATGAGGATTTGAAGGATCTGTAGGATGTTGAGAATATTAAGGATTTGTAAGATGTAGGAAGTTAAGCATAGAAATGGATGTGACAGAATGTGAAGACAATTGAGAATATGCGGTAGGTCTGAATGATTTTTAGGCTGTGCATAATGTTGACCTCTTGGAGTCAAGATCAGTTTTATAAAATATAAATATAATATAAGTTTTATCCAGCTTAAATCAATAGTTGCTGAGAAAAATGACATTTGACCTTTGGCCATGATCTTTTACCTTTTTTGGGTTGAGATCGCATTCAGTCATTCTACAACATGGTAAGTAAGTAAGTTATATAGAAATTAGGATGACCCAATTTGATATTGTATTTTTTATTGCAGATTCTTACTTTTCACAATATTCTAAGCATTTTGGCATCATTCAGAAAATGTTTTTTTTTCTTTTTTTTTTTCAAAATATGCACTTTAAGCGACCTCTAAAAGTTAACCGATCGAGCTAAAATTTTGTACAGTACTTATTGGCACCAAATCCTATCACTTACATATATGTTAGAGGCTAAGAAATCCAAGACACTTTAATATTTTGGGTCACCCTAATATAAAGTATTTCAAAGTAATGTTTAATAGATATACACTTTTATATACATTGCAAGGTATAATTTAAGCGATATATTTTCATCAAAAATTTACACTATAGAGGTTACTTTATTATTATTAGAAAAACTATACAGATTTTGGAAAATATGACTTTCAATTTTTTAGTCAGAGGTTGGTTGATATGTCCAGTCCATAGAATTGACCTAACTACAACTTCTAATAATTAAATTATTCGATCTCCTGATTTATTTACTGTGTGCAGAGCAAAAACATATTATCAACTAATCATCTCATTGAGATATATGTTATATGATACATAAATTTATACAGATTTAAATGACCTAAAAGGAAGAGTGACAGATAAAATGAAAAAAAAAACTAACATATCAGAAAAATATTAAAAAAATAAAATGAAAATATAGCATACCTAAAAAATATATATAAAAAATATGAATAAACAACGACATAACTGGAAAATATATTTCTGTAATAAAGCGAAAAATTTTGCTGATATGAAAAAAAATATCAGTCATATCAAAAAATAAATCCACTTCATATCAGGATTAAAACATATCAGAAACATATTTTTCACATATATTTAAAATTTCGTCTAGGGTAAGACAACTGAGAGAATGCGCTAACTGGCATTTCTTTCCTTTGAAAGCAAACGGATAAAAAAAAAAAGTATCTATTGAACAAAATTCGATCAGATAAATGATGAAAAGTCCATTCAGGTAATAAATTCAAAGTTAATATTTTAAAATTGTAACATTTGTATATAAATGATAGTTCAAAACATAGTAGAGTCATTTCATTATTATTATTAAGTTTTATTATTTGATGATTATTTTCTAGTTTCAAAATTATCCTAATAAGATTAGTTTTTTTTTAACTGAGATTGAAGCCAGCGCCACAAACCGAGTCTGGTTACGGTGCTGCTTACTACATACTGCAAAGGATTTTCTAAAAAGTACCGGTTTCAGAAGCTCGCATTTCTCAGCGCTCAAGCTCAGAGCTATCACTTAAGCTGTACTTAAGTTATAAGAACAATAAAATCAGTAAGGTTTGGATAGAAATACTGACCGGTTCGCTCTTCATCTTTATCTTCTTTTTTTTTTTTTTTCTGTTTATAAAGGTTTAACATAGTCTCGGTTTTTCAAACATTTTATAAATGTATTCTACCAGAGACACAATGTTTACTTTATTCAAATATAACTCACAAATAACACGTTACCAAAAATATGAGTTTTCACACATATTCTGAAAGCCGATAAAAAAAAAAGGAATATTTAATTCTCTATACATTACAACACGTACCTACTTAAAATTCAAATATTTCAAATTTATTATACAATAAATGTGGAATAATTTTAAATATTCTGCGCTGTATTGAGTCATGACTCAACTATACACATGTTTAACTTACTAAAAAAAAAAATGAAAAATTAAAAAAAAAATGAAAAATGAAAAAAAAAATAATAAATAGAATCGACAAAAAAAAATTATATTTTTTTTAAAAATATATAGAAAAAAATATTTATTATTATTGATACGAATGGTTACATTTGCGCTTATATTTGGTATAAAGTTCTATAGAAGAATGAAATTAAGGGTCTAAACATTACATGATAATTCAGTGATGCAAAATTATAAATTTCTTCCCGAGAAGGAAATTTATATTGGAGAATTTATCGGTAATATTCCCCAAAATCTATGTCCATACTCTATACCAAATACTGGCCAAAAATTTATATTAGAATCCATTATTATTGCTTCATACATTATTATTCCTCTTCAAAAAAAATAAATAAATAATTAAAACCTCAAAATGTGAAGTTAATTTATACATACTTGTAGTCGGCGCCTATGGTCAATAAATGTTTTAAAAAAGTAAATAGGAGAGGCGCTGCTATTTAACATTCAGTAAATTCAATTATAGTTTTGGTCTGTAAAAATATTAAATGTTCGGCAAATGGAATAATATAATAAAAATTACATTTGTGTATACCAGCGGTGGAATTTTGATTTCAAATATGTTAAAGTGAAGCTGTGAAGACATGTAAAATTTGACAAACTTCACGTATTAAAAAAATTTTTACACGTCTTCAAAGCTTCATTTTAAAATATTTGAAATCAAAATTCCACCGCAGAGGTGTGAATGGTATTCCCAAAAACCTATTCTTATTTTTGGTATGAAAATATACCAAAATTTATTAGTTTATTAGTTTAAATTTGACAAATTCTTTATTTTTTTTTTTTACTATATTCTGTGCCGCTACAACTTATTCTCATTGTAATTTAAAAATGTACAGAAAATTCACAAAAAGTTTACTGAATAATTAGATAAGTTTGATCGTATCAATATAGAAATATGGCAAGTTTACAGGTTTCATATAGAATTTGTAGGGTAATAAAAAAAAAAAAGGAAATAAAACAGAACCAATATCAAATATAGACTTTGTAGCGCAAACAGTGATTTTATAATTATACTTATTAGACAGTTAGGGCAAATGGAGTGAATGTAACCGTAGACATGAATGTAGAAGTATCAAATTTTATGGGAAAAAAAAGTAAAATTCGAGGAGAATAAGCGAAGTTTGATCGTGAGATTTTTGTAAGTTACGTTAAATGTATTTGTAATTTATGGTCAAACTCCGCTTATTTTATGTCGATATTAATTCTTTTTAAACTTCTACGTTTACGCCAACGTCTACGCCTACATTCACGCCATTTGCCTCAACTCAAGACCTAATATGGTTTTTTTCTTTTTATAGATTTTTAACTAGTTTTAGGTCATTTATACTGAACAAAATGAATAATTGAATAATTTTCCTGAACATTTATTATATAGTTTTCACTGAATAAAATGATTTGATTTAATGAACAAATTTTATTTGTTCTCATTAGGAAATTAGATATACTTTTGTTTATATTTGAATGAGCATAAATAACAAAAAAATAAAATAATATAATAATTGAATAAACAAATTATGCAATTTTTCCATTTTTCACTACCGGCTCTAGCATATCATGTACAGCGACTTTCAGCCAAACCACAGTCTATATAGGAGTATAGCCTAACCCTTTAATTTTGATATCAACCGCTAAATGTTTGAAGATATGTTAAAATGAAATGTATTTCTCATTCCAAATATGATATATTTCTGATAATTTTTAATGTGTTTGAAGATAGAAGTCAATCTAATCAATAAAACATTATAATGAAAATAGTAAATCTAGCCCAGGCTTACCCTGCTAGATACATTGACAAGTCTGTTTGTTTTGGCAATTTATTGGTTAAATTCAAATATTATTTCGGATAATTCCTGTCCTGCAAGCTGGCTACGACACTGTATGCAATATTTGCACTAAAACTTCTTTCCTTTTAAAAATTAATGCTTTCCACACTCAAAGGCGTAAAAAAAACGTTCAACATAGATTTGAAATCATTCCCATATTTGCAGCATTATTTTTTTACTTCATTTTTGAAAAAAATGAGGTATAGGTTTAGTGATTTTTTTTTTTTTTGTTCACTTTGATTTGGTTTTTTCTCAGAATTGGCTGGACGGATTTTGATGATTGACCTACCGTTAGACGCAGATTCGGAATTGTGACAAAATATATGGGTTTTGG
>JAABKK020044410.1:0-12697 GCA_011634745.2 Catotricha subobsoleta | reverse complement strand
CAGTGATTTATTTTATTGCTTCTTACTTCATTTTTGAGAAATTAAAAAGAAAATATGTATTGGTTTCGTGAATATTTGTTTTTCTGAGGATTAAGAGGTCTCAATATACGAAAATACGCAGAATCTTGTATCCGTAAATAAATATCCATTGGTTCTGAACAGAATATAGTATTATTTTTCTATTGTCTTTGGATTTTATTCAAAAATTTGAAATTTAATTTCATTTGTAACAATTTCAATTTAACAAGGACTTTTAAGGAATAATATTTGAAATTATTCGGCTATTTCATCTATTTTCTCTCTTTACAAAATCTCCTGTATAACAATTTGTCGTCCAACATATTCACATTATTCGTTATGTCAAAATTCTTTAATTTGTATAGAAAGTGCTGCGCCATGTCTATCTATAGCGGAAATATGCAAAATTTATTTTATGTGCCACTTTTACATAACAGAGCGCAGTGTAGATGTTCGATGACGACATTATGAAAACCTCTCTGTACCTACATAATACAATCTCTCTTTGTAAATAAAACAATAGATGGAAAATAAATGTGTCCCATTTGTTCTTCTTTTTTTTTGTTTTTGTAATTCCATTTCATAATAAATAAAAATTTATTAAAAGTTTTAAATTACTATACAGTTAACCTATTTAATAAACATGCTTGTAAAATTTCTCTAATTAAAGAATTTTTAAATTGCGGCAAATATCAATTGAAATTGCAGCTATATCAAATGTACGAATCTCGACGATTTATTAATATGACTATAGTTCACACTTCATTAATCTCACATTCATTTAATTATAAATGATAATTCATTGCGTAGGATGACTTATAGATTTGAATACAAAATTAACATTATGCCCCTATGCATATATTTATATAAATAGTTTTATTGGAAAATTCATGAAATCGTTTAATATCGTGAAACGAAATACCTATCACAATGCTATTATACCTATATTATAATTCCCGCGTTCCCATATCACGTAAATAAGTAATATATACTTTTAAAGTAATATATTTAATAAATTAAATTAATCACAAAAACCACTCCCAAGTGACAAATCTCAAGTAAACTTGAATTATTCTTGCATTGTGCATAGTCATGCATGCCATTTGTACACACATAAGATACTTACATTACAGTGCACATAGTGCACTTAATCTAATTGATCAGTTATATTTTTGTTTTGCTTCGTTTTTGCTTTCTTATGTTCACTGTTTTTTTTTTGTATAATGACGTCTTATGAGAATGTTTGTAGGTATTTCTCATGTCATAATACCTACACTTCTTATTTTTAACATTTGCTCGTACACCGACTTATATGTTATGTTAAGAATCAAATAAAAGAAGAAGAAAAAAAAAATAAACAAAATAAAACAATCTTTTCTGCAGATGCGCTCCACTTTGATTGTGGTTTTGTATTTTAAAGCATATATATTATTACTATATTTACAATTTGTTGTGTACACTTTTATTACTGAGCAACTATTTATGTATGTTCAACGTATTCGAACAAAAACATCTTAAACTATATAAAAAATATATAAAAGAAATCGTAAATCTTGCTACTTCAATTACAATTGAATAATGTAAAGTAAGGACATTTTACAATTAACTTAATAGTTTCCTAGATAAAGCTGTTATCCCACATAAATGTGGTAACAGACCATCGATAATATAATATAAGAGCCTGCCTGTCACAACGAATACTTACTTATCAAAAATTTCATCTGCATTTCGTTGTTGTGCGTTTTATTTATAAATGAAAATAAAATCACGGAAATATTATGCCGTCAATTAGACTGAAGATTATAAATAACAGCAACTCGAGAACATAAATAGAAATATAATTTGAATAAATGTTTTAGATTTTCATATAAGCCACATCGCGGTTTAACAGCTTTATTACTTAATGTCAAACAAGGGCAAACAAACAGTTTATGCATAAATAACTCGGAATTTTGTTCCAAAAATGAAAAAACTGCTTAGGCCGACTCATAGAAAACAGACATCAAAAAATTTATTTTTAACACTGTCGATGCTGTCAGGCAGCCCGCTGAGGTCAATGCAGTACAAAAACTAAATATATTTAGTAAAATTTTGCACTACAGCACCTTTAGCGGGCTGGGCTGCCTAAGAAAATCGAGAGTATTAAAAATGGATTCTTTGATGTGGGTTTCTTATGAGTCGGCTTAAGCAGTTTTTTCCATTTATGGAATAAAATTCCGAGTTATTCATGCATAAAATGTTTGTTTGTCGTCCAGCAATTGACATTAAGTAATAAAGCTCTGTCAAAGCGCGATGTGACTTATTACTTCAGAAAAATACATGTATAATTGCACTACATAATATATAGATTGTTGGGCTGGATCAATTACATTTGGAAAGTATGATTAAAAGTCTATAGTCTTTGAAACTTTCTAACTTAATTTTGAAAAGTTTTCAATTTGTGATAACACCTTTGAATAATCTCATCAAACTATTCTCATTATTCAGTTATCGACAGATTGTTATGTATTTAATATTTATAGAGCCAGTTAAAAGGAAAATTAAAATTAGTCTCGATAAAATATAATCTCCAGATGATAACTAAAAAATCTTATTGTTTCAGTTATTTTTTTTTATATATCAGATTTAAACTGATTATATGAATTATTTAACCTTTCGGAAAGTTCTATAGAAAATTCATGCATATATGTGCGATGCACAGTTTACACATGAACACCACCACCAACGACATCATATTATTAAATTTATTTCCTTCTCTATATATGTTTTATCTAAATGGATTTTCTTTGTTTTTCTGTACTTTTAATCCAATAAATGGACCGTAATATTTATTTTCTTTATTTTGTGTGGCAAGTTAGATTATACGTTTATCCCTTTTTCGGGTGTTATTTATTATTTGGTACAGATTTGATCTTTCTCGGTATTGTTGTGTCGTTTTCGGTTTTATGAATTATGACATATTTTCAAGGAAATGTCATAATTAATATTTTGTTGATTTACAGCTTAATATCTTTGAAATGGAATAGAAAACCATATTATATAATAAAATACTATAACCGGTGTAACATTATTATATACGATGTATCAAATAAATTGGTATTAATAGATTATGTATTTCTACATTTGTTGAACACGTGGGGTAGGACGTAGGACACAAGTTGGTGTCAGGGACTACAGGTGTTGAAATCATTCCAAATTTTTGGGTGGCGTCTTGAAAATTATTAAGAATTTTTCGAAAAATTGTCACAAAAATAATGGAGGGAAGGGCCACAAGTCTTGGAATCGCATTTGGTTTTTTTTTTTTGGTATTCATTTAAAAGATTCCAAAAAGTTTGGCCTGTGTCCTACCCCTCAGTTGAACATAAATAAATTAAAACTAGAAAAAACGTTAATTTAAGTTTTATCATTTTTACAATAAACAGTAGCCTATACGTGCAAATGGGAATAAGTGTACAAAATATAACTGTTTCTCGAGATAATAATCTTACAAAAATTGTTATAGTATGCTGACAATTCAAAGAGTTAAACGTAGACTTTTAAATTAGAAGTTATAGGTGATTTGTGTGAATTTAAAATTGAAAATTCAATGAAATGAAAGTTTTCTCTGCATTTTTAGACATTTTACGGTCTTGGGCCATAGGTCATAAGTATTAAATTATGGCCATCAAGAGACTTATTTCCGCTAGATGATTTTTTTTTTTTTATTCTTCTTCTTTATGTATATTAAGTGAAGATCGTGTTAATTACATTAAGGGATGTGTAGGTAACTGAAATAAAGGTACTCTATTCAAAATGAGTACTTCTCGACATACAAAACACTCGCCAAATCATATACTGAGATAATGCTACTTAATGTACATACTGGTGGTATTACTGCAATGTATATCTATATATATGAGGTACTTATCTCTTATTGATTTAAAAACAGAGTAGGAAATAAGTGTTGAACTATCAATACCGATTTTTATTTTTTTTTTTATGCAAGGCTTTAATTTCATTTCTGGCCGATATATGAAGACCAGTAAGAAGTACATCCATTGGTTGCATATGATTTGGAAAAGCAGTATAGGTCTGGAAACTTTACGCTAACGGTTTCAAAAGGCTAACTCAAAAGCATATAATTAAAAATCCCGTTAGCGGCAAAAAAATAGTGAAAAGTAGCGAAAACTTTCGTTTTTTGTCGCTAACGGGATTTTTAATTATAAGCTTTTGAGTTAGTCTTTTGAAACCGTTAGCGTAGATACAGCAGACCTACTGGTCTTCCAAATCATATGCCACCAATTCTGTACCTCGTATTGTTCTCAAAATATATTAACCAAAATTGAAACTAGCTACAAAAATAGCGGGCACAGCCTTGATTATATGAATATATAGAAATTCGTGATGAGTAAATATTATGTTTTAATCTTATGTGTAATCTTGATGATGTTAAAAAAAAAATTATAATTAAAATCACGTACATTTATGAATTTGTTTTGAAATTTGTTCATTATAATTCTAAAATTTATTTACATAAGTACCTATATTAGGTTGTTAGATTTACCTGATTTTTTTACTTATATAAACAAATATGTATATTTTTTTTTAAATTAAAATTTTTCTCAATGGTAGAAAATACTTTCATTAAATCTTTGAAATACAAATTAAGAGTCAATCTCAATATAAATGTAATTTTCTGATTTAACATTTAAAAACATTTTAAATAACATTTTTAATATAATAAAATTTAATATAAGTTTAAGGATATTACTCTATTTCAATGTAAGTAACTATTTATCCCTTTCTCGTTTATTTTATATAATTTTCGAGTGTATTACGTAAAAAAAATATCTGCATTAGGGTGGTCCTTAGTTATATGAAGATTTTTTTTTTTGGGAATTTATTTGGTCTCACCCCCCAAAAAGATGCCATTTGATGCGAATATAAAAGTTTTTTCAATATTTAGCCCGATTAGTTGACGTTAAATCGTGCCGCCGGCTGGGCTCTTGAAATTTGTAAAATTGTACAAAAAAACAAATTACAACAAATTTCAAGTTCCCGGTGGCACAGTTTACCGTCCACTCAATCGGGCTAAATATTGAAAAAACCTTTATATTCGCATCAAATGGAAACTTTTTGGGGGGGTGAGACCAAAGTAATTAAAAAAAAAAAAAAAATCTTCATCACACTAAGGGCCACCCTAATCTGCATGACTACTATATATTCTTTCTATTCATATAGCTACGTTTCTACACATACCATGTTTTTGTATTTACTATAAGTACATAAGAGCTAGTTAACTTCGGGTGTTATCAAAACTATTAAATTACATATAAATAACATATCTGTAGTACCTTTTAATGCTCTAATATGTTATTCGTATTAAGTCACCTTGAATAGGCTGTCTGAATACTTAACACTCCACTTCAAATAACTTTTTCCAAGTAGAATTTAAATACCTAATCATATTCGAAACTCGGTAGTTTTCAAAAATTAAACTACCACACAAATAATAGTATTAAACAACAACAAACTTCATTCGATTTGCCTTAAGAAATATTTTTTTTCGAATATATATTTCCATCAAAATACACGACTTTGCTAAAGTAATAAAATTATTTATGTGTAATGTTAAATAACATCAAAACAAATCAATAAATTTAATATTTAAATAATATTTATTAATAATGTATGCAAACAACGTGCATATAATGAACTTGTTGGATGATATTGTGATGCATTTTATACCGAATATTCAAATGTGGTTGACTATAATAATAATATGTAACTATATATACATATATTTTTATGTTACAAGCATATTACACATCAACAAGCCATACACACAACCACAAAACATTCATTTTAATGTAAAACTTCTACACTTGCTGCGCTACTTCTTTATAAATTCTATATAACTCATTTAAATATCTAAAATAGGATCATACATTATTATTATAAATTATAATAATCATAATATTGTGGATGCAGTTTATATATTCATAAGAGGTATTAATAGTAAAGAAAACATTTTCGCTTAGAAAATAGGGACATTTGGATTCACATACATCTCTCATTTATTTGCTAGGAATATGTTAAATCTAAAAGTAAACAAAATGTACCAGCACAAAAACCAAATAGTGTGGATGTGTCGTAGCGAATTAAGGATGCGTATTGCGTACCCCTGAGTTTTTTAGGGTTTCGGTTCTTATCAAAAAAAAATTGGAGGGGTTCAGTTTTAGGGATTCGGTTCTTGTGAAAAAAATTTAGAGGGTTTGGTTCTGAAGTCAAAAAAATTGAAAAAAGCAGAGTTCAGTAAAAAAGTTAAGTAGAGTACAATTTGTTTGCCAAATCCCTAAAAAAGAGTAAAATAAAGTAAGATTTCACAGAAATGCATAATAGCGACAAAAATTTAAAAGAGGTTCAGTTCTAAGGTTTCAGTTCTGAAAAATTAAAAGGAGGATTCGGTTCCAAGGTTCGGTTCTGAAGTCAAAAAATCAGCGGTTCTTGAGGTTCGGTTCGGTCCGCTTCACTGTGCGATGTATTTGTGCAATATTCAAAACGTATCTCGTATACAATATATAACATTATATATTTATACAACTTTTATATACAAATAACCGACTATATGTAATATTTAGAACTAAAAACGGAAAATATAGAAATATGGGCGAAGGTTGAATACCGACCCAACATAATATATGATAGATAATTTTTTTTGCGAAATGGTTTTTTTTTTGTTGTTTTTTGTGCGCATTTCTTTCTTAACGATTCAAAATTGTTAACACTTAATAATATTTATTGTTAACGATTTCCAATATATATAATTTTTCCTTTTGTTGTGAATATAGAGGATGGAACAAGGAATATTTTTTGTGTATTTTCGTTTTTTATAGGATATAATATTTCTTCTACCATTTTTATTTTGTTTTTCTTTTTAATTTAATGGTCTTTGGTAGTTTTTTTTCTCTTTGTTTCCTTGGTGCAAATATGTTTGCCATGAACAGATAGCTAACTGAACATGACGTTTTAAGAAAATGATCTATTTCATTTAAAATTAATCGCTATTTACGTTGGAAATATAGTTGGGTTAATAAGAAATTCATATTTAGTGGTTTGCCTATTGGTATAGCTCCATCTAGATTCTTATAATGTGCTGTCTATGTGGTTTAAATTTATGAATTGCCGTTTGTAATCCATTAAATTTTATTGAATAAATCTCTAATAACTCAACATTAATTTGCAAACAGAAGAATTCGTAAGGAATCTCATCGAAAGGGGAAACCAAATTACTTGATATGTAATACATAATGAAATATTATACATTTTATGATATATATACATTTATTTACATTATGTGCAAACAACTGGATAGCATAGATAAATGATATTTTCTGCTTTGTTTTCATTACAGATTATAATACCGAAAAATCATATTGACAGAAATCTCTGAGGCGATAATATCCCTCCGATATAAATAAGTCTTTGTAGCTCGGGGTAACCCAATAATAGATAAAAAAAAAAAATATATATTTGGTTACGTAATATACGTTGCGCAAAGTGTAAGAATAAAATCTATAAGCACAGAAATAAGTAGATTATATTACACCCGAGTAAAAATGTTTAATCTTTTAATTTCATATGATACCTTAGTTATAACATTTCGAAAATTCATTTAACGTCAATACAACATTTTTCTCATTCGGGTTATATTGCGAGAATGATGAATTTTGCCTACAGCAATAATTGAACGACCCAAATATTTATTTTCTTTACCTAAAGTATTGAATATAATTTCATCGGTTCGCCCATGAAACATACAATTTATTTATTTATTATAAGAATATGCCCAATAGTCACGAATTATTCTTAATTGTAAAAAGTCGCTTACTTCAACTTTTAATAAACTGTGTGTAGATGCTTATTTATATAAATTGAATCGCATTTTATATTCATTTTGTATCACGACATTTGTTCATACATATATATATATACTTTTCTCTTTCAAGTAAATGTTAAAAAGAAATAAATAAACACCTTGGAAATATTGGATTTATACAAGTTTTTAGCCGCTTCATAATGGAAAGCTTAAAAATAAATCCGTATTTTTCTGTTATTCATGATCCGTTTTATTCTTCTTTTTATGTAGATTGCATATTCGATAGATGCATTCAAACTGTACAAAAAGAAGTAGTTTTTTCATTTTTGGTCGAATAAAAATAGAAAAGAAAACATAAAATAAATGTTATATCTTTCTATTTCTATTTCTAAGTATTTTGCAAGATATTGAAAACTGGGGCGGATTTATTTCTGTTTTCTTTTATTCCGTCGCTATAGGGCTTATTTTAAAATATAAAAAGATAATGTGACACGTAACGTAATTTTTTATGAATTAGATTCAATTTTTATGAATTTTTTAAGAATTATATAAGAAAAGAAAGAACGTACATGTAGAGCAGAGATAAAAATAACACATATTTCATTAATTGGTATAATTGAACTGATTTTATTTGAACGAACTACATTTTGAACTGATCAATGTGATTTGGAATCGAAATTAGTTATACATTACTCAGTATATTTAACGGTAATAGAAATAATTTTTAGTAAATATTCAAAAAAAAAAAAATAAAAATATTTTTCCATTTTTTTTTTCATAACTAAAACAGTTTCGGTGACTATACACACGTCGACATCATCAAGTAAACTAAATTTCAATCTAACAATTTCAGTATGATTACTTCATGCATAAGAAATATCTAATAATAATATATCTTAATAAAATGAGTAACCGTTGAACTTTCTTTCAAAAAATGAATCTGAACTACCTACAAATAAATTATTCGAATTAGAATTATTAGAATTAATATGATTTTTTTTCGTAAAATACTGGCACATGCAGAACAGAGGGTGGAACCGTTGCGCCCACACAATATTATATGCGTTGATTACGACCAAACGACCAACTTTTCGATAAATGTTCGTCTAATTAATATACACAATTCATACATAGACTATTTTCAGATTAAACGCTTAGTTTAGAAGTTATCGACGTTTGAATTCAATGATATCAGCGACGTCGGCGTTTAATCTGAAAATAGTCTATTTACGAATATAGACGAACATTTGTTTGATATATTACACCCTCTGATATAGAAGCAATTAATATTTAAGGTTCACTCATTAAATCAACTACATATGACTTTAATTTATTCAAATTAATTGTATTTTGAAAACTGAAATCCATTTGATAATTTTAAAAAGTGTAATTCACAATGTAATGTTACTTTTCTTAGACCTGGTTTTGTGATTCTTCCATTCATAATGTAGATGTATTAATAATATTTATAACTGAATTTCAATAAAATATAAGTAAATTGATAACATTTTTCAATGTTATTTTCATTAAATTTTGTTGTTCTAAATACTCTCTAAAATTATGCTCTGAATAACGAATTTTCATAAAGTATAGTAACAAAAACAAAAGGTTTTCAGTCAACAAAATAATCGTAAAAGGTAATAATTACATTTATATATTTATATACAAAAACAAATTAGGTAGTTTTGATTAAATCAGATTTTATAGTAGATATTTCATGTCCGGCAGCAGGGTCAATAGCCCCCCCCCCATCTAATTGCGGATATGAATGCTAGTTAATGTAATTTAAAAACTCTGATGTATTTTATGCCATTTTGTGTTGGGTGTATATGCTTCGGTTGCCCTATAAGCATAGCACTCTCAAAATGGTATATAGACCGTTTATATCGAGTCTAATGTCCTGTCAATGTTTATAGTTAGGTTCATACAGTTAGTTTAGTTTATATACTATTTAATGACAGTTTATAGACGGTCTTTGGTCTATAATAAAACATGTATACACGAGAAATTAGACTCGATATAGACGGTTTAATAAACCTCTTTAAAACTGTAGTTTAAAAATGCTTATTGGGCTGATAATATGATATATGCACTAACCAATAACGCCAAAGGCATCCTAAACAAATTTTAAAAATGCTTACTTCTAATCGAGATTCACACTCTTTATGTATAAATATATCCACACATACAAGTATCTAAAAAAAAATATATCGTTTAACATAAATTTTGTCATTAAATGAATTATACAATTAATGAATTGAAAATTATTATGTTTGGATATCATTTATCTAGGTTCGTTCATGCACAATTCTAATTCGAATGTATCGTGTTGACTGATGATATTATTTAAGGTCATTCATATTACGGTGCACTGAAAATTGGAATTATTAAGTCATGTGTTGTTTACTATATTTAATCGACACCGTAATGTTACAATGTGTACTCATATGAATTAGAAGAGATGCGCAATTCAACAAACAAATAATCTCTGAAGCTATTATGAATGCATACTATAATAAACTGCAAATAGGCAATGTATGTAAGTCAATATTATCTATAATTAAAATCATAACATTTATCTATTTTATTATATGGCCAAAACAAAAACATACCGATTCCATATATAGTTATTTGTGCAGCTATTAAAACAAGTCAATATAATATCATTAATAAAATATTAACTTTTTAAAATCTAAACTATAAAGTACACAGAATATTTATATATAGTTATAAATAAGAAAAAAAAAACGCAAGTAACAAGCAAATATGTACCGTGAAATTCCATTTACTTTACACATTATTTTGTGCTTGAGGAAAAGAAAATTTCTTCTCAGTTAAGTGTTTTTCTTTATTCATCAAAGAACTTATTCATGTTCAGTTTATTTTATCTTTTACGAAACCATTCAGAAAACAAATTGCTTATGAATGAAAAGAAAGAAAATTCGTGTATAATATTTATGACGGCAACCTCTAAAGATTTAATCAGAATTATCTTCTCTATTTTATGTGCATAAATTACCTATTCCAGCTGTTACCTATCAATTTTATGGAGAAAAAAATTCCCAACAATATAGAAACCTAATGTTCTGTATTTCTGTTTATTTGTAGTAATTTCATCTATTGTATTTACGCAACTATAGTCATAAGCATAACCATAAACCAACCGATTCCATATAGTTTCTATATACACTTCAAATATTTCCATTTGAATCGCACAATATATTATTATCTGCGTTATCTTGCAAAATGTTATATATTTTAAAAGATAAATCGAAACTTTGTTGCTAATGCCATTTTACTATTTTGTATTTGCTCCTGTTTGTTTACAGGTACAGGCGTCAACCTACACACACCATAAATGCCAATTCCATTATAGATTAAAATTAAAGAGAGTTCTGTGGTTAAATTGTGTTACACTTGTAATTATCTCATTTACATATAATATAAAACAAAGTTTAGTGCTTGCAATGCGGTTGTATCGTTTTATTTATTTAACTTCATCAAAATTATACTTGTGTCTATAGCAGAAAAGAGAATAAATACCAGAGATATATATAATTAGATGAATGAACGGAAATAATAATTTATATTTGATCATAATTTTATTATTTTTTTTGCTTCTGCAAACTTCTACTCAACATCAATTTATCCTTAAATGAAGAAATCCTGTCAACAAAATTTTAAATTAAGGACTCTTCATAACTTCTTAATCATAATGAGTTTTAAACTTATAATAACTTATTAATTATATTAAATAAAAGTTTCAATAGCAAGACGAAAAAAGAAAAAAAGAAAGAAAGAAAAAAGAAATGTTTATCAACCATTGCCACTTTCTACCGCTGACTATGATGATATATTAAACAACAATATTAAATATTTGCGACCACTGGTGCACACACAATACAAGTTTCTTTAATTTTCTATTTATGCAATGAATACAGCTTTAAGCTTTAGTTTTGACGATACATACTACGGTTTTCCAAGCATCCGTTGTTGTTCTCTTTAGTTAACAGACACATACGGTGCATAAACATATTAATCATGCAAATGTACAAGAGGTTAAGTTTACTCATCAATTATTAAAGTGAATATTAGATGGCCATTATATATAGAATATAGATACCAAATAGATAACAATTCTATATATACAATATAAGTGGTTAATTAATTGAATTTAAATAAGGTTTTATATTGATTATATTAAGCTGGAGTTTAAATGAAAATGATTTCGATAAATTGTGTAGAAAATTCACTTAAAATGCCTTCCTGGCATTATAAATTTAATGATAATAAATCAATAATCCTCAATAGACGAATCAAGTGTATACGAAAACAATCCAGCCATGTTCAAGTAGATTTAATAATCATTATATATTTCTATGTTATAGTAGAGTGGTTGAAGGTTTCATATGGTGATGGTTAGTATTTATAACTTCATTTTAATAAAGTACTAATTAACTTGAAACTGTATAAATGTTTATAAATTTCAAGTAGAATCCCCAATAAACACACTATGCATGTTCATGTATTAGAGTGACTATTGTATGGAGAAAACAAGAATTCAAAATTTCCTTGATGATTCTATATAGAAAATATTTAATTGAAAAACAAAAATAAGACATCCAAAATTTGGGGCTAATTGGTGCATATTATATCTTTTTATATCTTTACTACTTTCTGAATTAATTTTTTTTCTTTTATTTTTTGGGCATAGCCAATATTTTACTAATTTTCTACAAATTTTTGGTTGTCTTATTTGCTTTCCAGTTAAATATATTCTATGTTGCAATCTTGGAAATTCAATAATATTGTAAACTCGAT
>JAABKK020044399.1:0-12698 GCA_011634745.2 Catotricha subobsoleta | reverse complement strand
ATCTTGAGACAAAATGCAACTCAGAAAACAGTGGTACCGGGGGTGTTACAAAAGATCGATCCACCCTAATATATATGTATATACATTTTTTTTTCAAAACTGAAGTCGTGTATCAATTCGAAGCTTGTTTTATTTCGGCAACAGCATTCACACAATTTACTATCCCATTATTATAATTTTTCTTTTACTTGTACGCTTGTACCATTTATAGTTTAGTTACCTAATTACATTTCAATTTAGAATATAATTCTCACATTTAACGAAAAATGTTCGTACAAAAAGAAATTGAATTTTTTTGAATTTTTTTTTGATTTTTTTTAATTTGATTTCTCCATGAATCTCAACTTTTTAAGTTATTCTACATCATTATTTATTTATTATTTATTTTATTTTTGTTGTTTTCAAATTTCAAACTTCAAACCCCTTGAGGCACGTCTTCCCCATAACTTATCGGCACCAAATTTTGGGTGCCTTCATTATTCACCAAATAAAACATTTTGAGCTTGTGTCCGCTCCAAAATTCGGAAAAGTGGAAAACCCGGTCACCCTAATATACATAGACATACATATAATAACGCGAGCAAGTAATAATATTTGAGAATGCAAATGTCCAAAATAATAATGTCAGTTGTTGATAAATTATACTTAATTGTAATTCACAATAAGATTTTATGTATGCTTCGTATTTTTTTTTAAATCAATTTTTAGACCAGATTATGTTTTTTCAAGATTCAGAGATCAAATATTGGTGGTCTATATAACAGATAATCTAATGCACGATTAATGACTTAAATTTAGGCTTTGGTGGAGAAAACGATCCATTTTTTTTTTTATTATTTAGAATTGAGTGATCGGATTGAAATCAAAAACTATTATTATACTTTGAAGAGAATTATCAATTTATGCAAATCGGATAAATCCATTAAATCTAAAGAAAATTTTGTCTTACGGGACTCGAGTAATCGAATATTTAGTGAACAAATATTTATAAACTTATCGAACTTGAAAAAATGTATACCTTGTGAAAAATATGTAAGAATCGCTCTTTTAAAATTTACTTGTTGATATTGAGTGGATATCCACTCAATATTATATAACAAGAAAGGACGTCTATTAGAAACTATAAAGAACATGCGTTGTTTCATTTTAATTTTTCCCATCAAACATTTAAGTTCTCTTACGCGTGAACAAAAGATATTGTTTATTCAGGAGATAATCTCAACACGTGGTACTGACAATAACGTCATCAAGGCATTGCTAAGACATCAATGTCTGTAATGTATTCTACCTTTTTTTTTCAATATTTCTGTAATATTTCCTACACATACTATATCTATAAAATTTGTTTTAACAATTTATTGACTTATTGCCATGTCTCCTTTATATTTCTCTGCATGTGTATTAGTATTTTAATCATTTACCTATCAGAAAATGTGATAAAAAAGTTTTACTAATAGCTCCAGCTATAGTTATACTAGAAGGAATACAGTATTATCGACTTTCATAACCAAGTCCAGATTACATCTTATTTCATGAATTTAGTTCTTTGCTTATGCTAAGGATTCATACGTTCCAATAGTGAATTATTTGAAACGAGGGAAAATATATTCCAACAATATTGCTGCGAGATATCAAATGTTATACAAAAATATCTTGAATATTTCACAAAGATAAAAATTGATCGGGCTACTGGGGCATTGTAATAAAGCTTTTAAAATTATGATGATTAGAAGTTTTCTCGTACTTTATTTATTGAATTATATAATATAATAGCATACTGTTTCCCAAATCTAATATATAGACAATTTGGAAAAGTCATTAAAATATTTATATATACGAGTATATACTCCTAACTACCATTGTTGTTTTAATAGTTGTCTAATCATCATAATTTTAAAGGCTTTGTTACAATGAAAAGTAGATTGATAAATTTTTATGGTTTGCAAGAACAATAGAATCGTCGATATTTTTTGCATTAAATTTCACATTAAACGATATTTGCATATTTTTGCAGGACGTCTTCAAAACATTCTTCTAAAACATTCACTTATCATATTATTAATTTTTTAATAATATTCTAGAGATGTTCTCGCAACTTATCTCCGAGATATAATGCGACACATTTTGATATCTCTGAATTTTTCGAGACATTGTCAAAACATACCTTGCTTGCTGGGTTATCACGAAATCAAAGTTTTGCATTTGACAAAAAAAAAAAATGAATACAATCGCAATGATATTATGCATGAATATAAACAAGAATATCACATTAAATTAAATGAAAATGTATTAAACAAGAATAAAGGACATTTATTTTATTTTTTTTCTTGTTTTATATTTTTATCTCGATTTATCATCATATAAACTTTTTCTTCTGTGTACATTTTCGTTGGAAAACCGAAAGAAGTATTGTGAACCTGAAATTTTGATTAAGTTTCGGTGCCATTTTTGGGCTTCCTGATTATTTTCTTTTGTTATAATATTAAAATCAATTATAATGCTGCTAAAATTTTCTGAGTATATATATTCATATCAAATGTAAATAACTTTTATGATGTTATTTTTCGTACATTGGTTACAATTTTACAGAACTTTTAGAATTTTCATCTATGAAATTTTTTGTATTGCATTGGCAATATTAGTTAGTATTATTACATGAAAATATTTTCTTTTAGGTTTTTGTAAACGACCAGAAATATATATAAATTTTGATTTTCTTACATCAGGTAACGTAAACTTATATGGAATATGTGATATAATAAAATGGTGTATATGACAAGTTAACAATAAAAAATTGAGAATATAACATTATTTGTTGGTGCAAATGTGGACCTGGTTTCAATAAGTAATTTGTTACAACGCTTTATAAATTACATGTAATGACTGGGTCTTTACTATTTATGTGAACATTTCACTAAAAGAAAAATATTATATATTTTATGAAGAAAATGATTATGTACTTTTATTTCATTTTGGATAAAATAGTGGTTTAGCACTAGTTTTACTAAAAATAGCATTAAAATTACTATTACAAGCACTAGTTTCACACTATAAAAATAGGATTACTTTTAGTAAAACCATGGTAAAACTTCCATTAATTTATTTATAATAAAGAAAAAATATTTATCTTTCATAAACCTACGTTATAATACGAATTTCAAAATCGAGATAGGGTAATTCTCTGAAACTTAACAAACATACTAATTTCTATTCAAAAACTGAAAAAAGATACTATTTTCGGCAAAATTGACATAGGGTAAATTTTTTTTCAAATCTCAGGGGGGTATAACCACCCCCTCACCCCGTGTGCACGTATGCCCATGAGTATTTAAATTTATAAATAAATGTTATTGTTTTAGCGAACCAAAAATGATTAATAAAGTAAGATGTGTTAGTGGGACCAAATTGTGTAAACACAACCAATTCTCTAAGATAGCCATTTCACTACCTTGATCATGAGATGCTATATAGCACTATATAAAAGTCTCATTATTAATATAATCAGTAAAACTTATCAAAATTAACTTTTCCTTCCAAAGAAACCACCTGATGTAACTGGAAAAACCTTTATTTATGTATTTATTTATTTATTATTAATCAAACATGAGAAATAGACTTTTATTCTAACTGTAGTACCGCAGCAAGTGGTCAGTCATGTTACCTGTTTTCGCTGCATTCAAAACATTTCAAAATAATAATTTTTTTTAACCACAACCATCAACGTAATGAAAAAATAACAATTTATTTACTTTGTTATATCCTAAGAACGAAGCTGACGCTTGCGAATAGTATATGTATTATTTGTAACTTCAAGGTTTTTTTTTTTTTTTCATTTCATCCAGAAAGCAACAACATATCTGAGATATAGATAACGCTATTTTCTTATGACGTGCTACAAAAATAAATAACTTCGTATCATTTTTCATTGCTGTAAAATAATAGATATATAATCAAAAATAATTAATGAAATATTTTTTATGGTTGAATATATATTATAGATATATTTAATTCCGGTCCAAATTTCACCATAATCGGGGATTCATGTTTTCAAAAAAAAAAACAAACAAAAACGTACACAAAACACGTACTTCAGAAAAAAAAATTCTAAGATAAATTTTAAAAACCATAAATAAATAAATTGTAAAAAGAAAAATGTCATCAAACTCGCACATTATAAAAATTAAAAGTCACACCATTATATATTTCACAAAATTATATTTGTATTTTGCAATATGATTTTTTTTTTCTTTTTTCATTCTATCGCTTTTCGCCAATATAAAACGGGTTTTCTCTTTCGACTGATGTATTAAAAATAATGCCAAAAAACAAAAATAAATACTCGATTTGATTTTCTACAAACGAACGAAGCTAAGTATACGATATTCAATATATGTTATTATATTTATATACCCTATAGGTAAATAAATAGATATATAGATAGATAGATATGTATAAATATACCATCATAATATTATAATAATATAAATAACATAAACATACACCTGTTTGAGTGCGTGGTTCATTTCAATCTATAGCTATACCTAAACCAAATATCCAGTTTGGTATATAAAAACAATTTTCCAGCATATTTTCTTCATATCCATTGTTCCTATATCTACTATCTCTATCTAGAATATTAGACTCTCTCCGCTCTCATGGTTTTTTAATACATAATCCCTATATATATATATATATATTATATATGGAAAAATGTCTACATCGAATAGAGCTCAAACTCAACCATATTATACAAATGCTGTGTGTGTTGAACATTCAAAAGGAAAAGTCAGAAAATAGTATTTCGGCATGAACAAATTTCCAATAAAGCTTAGTCTACGTCGAGATGTCCTATCGCATAGTACAAACAAATATAAAATAAATTTATGTTCAAACAGTGTAGATTTCGGTTATCAAGAAAATAATAATAATAATAATAATAATAATAATTAATAAATAAACATTAGTTCGTATATGTGACGACTATATTATTATATAATAACAAATATATATATATTTATATATATTGTTAAAAATTGTGTAATAAATAAATATTACTAATCGTTAGCACTTTATAATTTAATATAAATACACATAACAATAAAACTCTAATTAAAATTGAATTTTCGAAAAAAAAAATCGTCATTTAATTGAAGTGATTTAAAAAAAAAAAAAAATTGTTGTGGTTTTTTTCTTTATTGATATATATATAATATATATATACTTATTAAACTCTTATTTGTACAAACAAGTAATTATTTTCTATGCTTAAAATCCATATTTTGCGTTTGATTAAAAAATATTGTTTGTGATAGTTGTTCAAATATTAACATAGATTTGCTTGTATAATATATATATATATATATATAACATGTATAAAATATAAGGTATAGAAACATCGATTTGTTATTTAACCATTAATAATAAATATATTTCTGAAATAGATTACGAGAAATAATCCTAGGATTTAGCTCAATGCAATTTCCTTATTATCTTTCTATATATATTTATTTATGTATATGGATATGAAATATTATTATAAGATTTTAATTATAATTTATAGCAATGAATTTGAATCTTAACTAATATATAATAAATGCAACATAATTACAAAATAATAAGCTAATAACTTTCTATTTTAAAAAGGATTAATTTATTCGAAATATGAAGATCTATTCTACATTCTACATATATATAATTTTACATTCAGTTTATTTTGAAATATTTCAAATATATATTATAAAACATTCAATATTTAAATATTTGAAACTATGAACCAATTGAATTTAATAATTATAATATATTGTTACCATATTGATATATTGACTTAATGCTATTTCAATTATCACACAATCAAAAAAAAAATATATATATATATATATTTTAATTATATATTTTGAGCATTTCAATAGAAATTTTCTAATCTTTTAGAAAATACTATAACTTAATGTTTGGTCACGTTTTGTTTAGCTTTCACTTTATGGATACCAATCCATGTTTAACAAATATTATTTTAGTAACAATTTTCGTACGACATAATTGTAAATAATTTACTTTCATAAATCAAGGATTCATGCATTTTAAAATGAAATTATTCTTATCGTTATCAATTCATTTAATATTTCTTAAATATAAAAATATTGTCCAATCGAAAAGTTCGGATTGAAAATTTTTCCATACACATTTATTACATGCAATTTGCAGAAATAATTATTCAACAATATTCCCCTAGTGAAATGTTGTTTATTTTGTGGAAAACATACAAACATTAAATATTCATGGAACTTTTAATTTGTATTTTATATATCTCAACTGTAAAAAATACTAATCATTACCATTAATTACCTATTGTTTCTTAAAGTATAAGGCATTAAAATCTAATTAAGTTACACTTCAACGTTGTTATTTGCAAACAGCGAAAGCTTTTCAATGCAATTATATTCATTAATAAAATGTATACATTAAGCATAGAATTATTTTGAAATGGCTGTTTGTTATGTATGAAATTATTTTTTTTAAAAAATAATAACAATATCCGGTTGATATTTAGGTCGGGAAATTCGATAGAAAATATATTCTTAAGATTGTGAAATTATGGATGCATTATTTATGAATTTACGAAAGGACATCATAGAAAATTTCCAATAATAGAAATATGAATAATTTTATCGCAAAGCCCAAGATAATTATTTCAATTTCAAACGAAAGTTAACTACATATTCAATTTACAGATAAATAGTAATCAAGCATCAAAGTTGTTAAGAAAATTGGAAGATCGTTGTATAAATTTTTCACTGTTATCAAAAAAATAAAATAATATTCCATGGGTATATAGCTTAATTAAAGCTTATATCCCAAACGAGCATTATTATATTACTCATTTTTCATTTTAAAATAGTTTCCATAAATTTTATATATCAAAATTTGAGAATATCCATCGGGTTGCAGATCAAATATATATTAATATAATACAAAGTGTCCCAGAGAAAGTACCTCATTTTTCTTTTCTTTTCTACTAATTATCACAGGTTCACAAGGCTCTGAAGGAAAATTGATATGATCTAAAAATGTCATAAAATTTTAGATTAGTTTTTTTTTAAATGAAAAAGTACCTCAAATCGAAAGTTTTTTTATACTGAGTTCAACGAAGAAGACCATTTGGAAAAATATTGATTCGTTGTAAAGTTATTGTCAATAGAGAGTACAGCTGATTTAACCATAAAAAGTTATTTTATTGTTCGTACCTATCAATATTTTTGTATATGAATCATATTACCACAGACGTGGTAAAAAGTCGTATCTCTGTGAGTATCGAAAAAAATAAAAAAGGTGAAATTTGTTGCTGGGACACCCTTTACAGAATATCTATTCTTTCTTGTGTATTCAGTAGCACCACAATAAACATTATTTAGATCTCTGTATGTTTTCTTTCCTTATTTTTTTTATTTTTTTTATAGAATTATAGAAAATGTTATTAGGTACAATAGATTTCATATTAAAAATTGTAAAACATGGTATTTTGCAATTATAATTTTTGTTACGTTGAATATTTTATTACAATTTAAATGGATTCCAAGCCATATGCTTCCATAAATTAAATGGAATGAAATGCTATGGCACATGGATTATATAAATATTTATTATAACTATTTATCGTATATTTTATATTCCTTTATAAAATATATTTTTTAAGGAAAATTATGTTAAATGTATTTATTAATTACTACATCCATAAGATCGATTACTAAGGGTTGCATGCAGGGTTCGACTGGCTTAAACCATAGTTAAAACCAATTGGTTTTTTTTTAAAAAAAAAAAACAGTGATTAAAACCAAAATATAAAATAAATATCTTTATAACTACAATTTGAAGAAAAGTAAATGTTTAAAGCGTCCACTCTCTTTTTTTTTATTAAACGATAGCAGATGAAATTACGCCAATATTTTCGAATATTAGACAAGAACATACGACGAATGTCGTGAAGCGTACAGCAATATTTCAGCAATTTTTTATAATAATTCGTAAAAATTGCTGCTGAAATTAATATAGTTAGTTGTCCTTTTTATATTCATTCGGTTTTTTGTTCGCATCTTTTCCTTTTTTCAGCTGCTATTCTCTAAACCAAATCATTCATATTCACGTAATAACAAATTCAAGGCTATGCAGTGTTCGTGTGCCCGCTATTAGCGGCACTATCGCTATTCGCTAAAATTCAATAATATTAGCGGTGGTATCGCTAATACTTCCAAAAAATAGTGGCGCTATTCGTTACTAGCGAATTTGTATCGCTAGTCATTTTTAGCTATCGATAATATAAATCAGTTGAGTTCATCGGATATAATTGTTCAATCAATATTAATAATAATGTTTGTAATCTTATTTTGTGAAATTAACGTATAAGTAAAAAATATCAACGGTGCTATCGTAAACGATTAAAAATATTGGTGGTGCTATATTATTCGCTATTAGCCTTGAGTACATTATTATGTTTATAGACCTATGTAATAAGTTCTAAAATATATATTCATTTATTCATTTCAAAAAGGATTAATAATAATAAATACTATGTATTTAAAAATATATATATTTTTGGTTTAAACCAAAAAAAAAAACAGGTTTATTTATGGTTTTTGTTTTGTTTGGAAAAAAACATCGATTTGTCGAACCCTGGTTGCATGGATTATTACTTAGCATATTCTGTGGAAATGTAAATTTTCCATCTTTTTCAAGTTAAATGACTTACACATTTCAATGTATGTATTACTTAAATATAATTCATTTAATTAAAGTACATATTAAATTATATTGAATAATTTGAAGCTATTGCCTTCATTAGTTGTAAAACATTATCTAAAAAAAAATTAGATATTCATGTCCATTACATTATAAAACATCAAAGCATCAAAGCATCAAAACATCAAAACATAAAAATTATTATATATAATTTGTTTTTAAGATACGGCTTTCTAACTTATGAGGGCAGTATTATTGATTATATTTATTATACATTGGAACTTCTAAATGTAACCACCATCGGAACCGTAAAAATGAATTTTATTCTTACTGACTAAGTATTTTTCTGGGTTGAATAACTTATTTTTGCTGGTTTACATTCTCTTTGTGAACTAACCGAACTCTGTACAGTGTACATTCTTTCCAAGTGCGATCTGTGCATTGCATGCATATGTCATTAACTGTCCAATTCACCTTCTTTTGTTTTTTTTTTTTTTGTTTTAATTGTACAAAGAAATTTTAACATGTCAATTATAATTATAATTATAATTTTATTCGCCAAAGTATAATTGAAAAGAATTGGCTATCAATTAAATATAAATTGACAAAGATCTCAAGCACGATGCTCGATTCATTCAAGTGCTTTTTCACTCGACTTATACTTCATTTGATTGAAGGATTGGTACACTGACCCTCAAAGCTCTAAATTTTCGTCATACCAAATGAAAAAAAAAAATTCTTACGCTGTTTGCTCCATCTTAAGTATTCATTTTAAATTAAATAAATAATAATATAATAACAGTGGTAAACTTTTTCTGATTATTTTTCAATTAACTTGAATATAATTAATATATAAATATATTATTGCATAATAGCTGAAACTATTTATATAATTTTCAATTCCATTTTGGTGTAACAAATGTGTTAAAACGAATGGAATAACAATTAATAATATATACAAAAATTTCAAGATTTAAATAAACAGCGAGCTATGATGTATTTCTTAAACACATAAAATATATAAAATATAATTTTACCCGATCTGCATAAAAACTGGAATACATATAAATTTTTCTCATATTATCTAGAAAAATGTTCACGAGAAGTACGATTTTTTTAAAAAAAATTTAAAGAGCCTTGAGGTATACTTTATATACCTCTCATGATATTGTATATCAATCTAATAACCTCTAATATGATTGCTTAAAAAATTCATAAGGGTTCTTAACCTTTATATACCTTTTTTATTTGAAGACTAAATTATATCGTAGATGAAATATTTAAAGATTTTTATTTTACTTTTTTAAACTTTCGTTCAATTTTCACTTTAATAATTTAAAAAATATTTTTATTTTTAATTTGGGCAAGTGTTTGAACGGAATCGTAATTTTAAACGAAAACATTATTTTTCAACTATCCACTTTACACACGTAGATAGGATAATAATGATTGAATCTATATACTCTAATTAAATTAAATACTCTAATTATGAGAAATTTTATTCAAAAATATACGCAAACTATATATTGAATTAATTATAATATGTGAGATTCCATGCGGGATATCCATAAGTAAATATCTGTGATAATTAATCGATAGATTTTGATTTTTCTATTCCACGATATATTAATAAATAAAAAAAACTCGAAATTTATTTGGACCAAAAAAAAACTAATAACTATCTCCGAAATTCGACAAAAAAAAAATGAGAATTGTAGAATTTGCTCTATGACTAAGTATTATATAAACTTACATTTAAAAAGTATCGTATATTTGTTGTCAATCTGCTATAATTACAAGAAGCAGTCTGTTTAAAATTCACCCAATAAAAAATATGCAAATATTTACTAAACCCCTTTTAATTAGAATTTGTTAATTATTTTCAATTCTTTTATTTCAAATTCTCACAATATTTTTCCTACAATAAGAATCAGATTCTGCATTTTTTTCTTTTTAAGGCTTTAAAATATTAACCGAATCGAAATACTGCCATCCGTACTAAAATAATTGAATTAGCGAACTACTAAATATCGAGTCGAATATATTTATATAATTTACAATTTCGAAATTAAAGTATTTAGTTTCAGATAATATCAATATTTTCCATTATCTACTGTCATAAGCTTACATATATTTACAACAAATATAAAGAAATGAAATGTTTTATGAACCATAATTCACAATTCATGAAGCATTAAACATCTGTTCTGAATAAAAAAAAAAGATATTCTCAAATTATACGATGCGATATTATCTAAAAAAAAAATAATTGGTAATTCAGACACTGTATTTAATAATTATACTGAATGATCAAGTTATCCTTGTATATTTAGTTATGTTGTAAATGCAGGGTTGTTTTGGATAAATTAAAAAAAAAAAACATTTGTGATTTAATCAAATATATGGTTTTTTTTTCACATTTTTGTTTTGTTCTTTTTTGAGTCGTAAAACTCAACATGAAGATAGGGTCTGAAAAATATGTACAGATCATTCTTATATAATAGATTTCTGTACGACTAACTATTTAGAAAATATTCCAATACTCAAGATAAATTTATCTCGTTCTCAAGTTAAATCTCCAAAATAAAATATCACGATGAATTTATCTGGAGGATTACAACCTTTTCTAAACAGTTGGTCGCACTCAAAAACTATATAAGAGAAATCTTTTTAAGTCGTTACTTTGGCCCAAACAACTTATATTGGTACTTATATTGTCAAGTTAAATTCTCACGATAAAATGTGTATATAGTATAGTTTGATACGGCTATAAAAAAAAAAAATAATTCAAAAAAATCAAATAAATCAAAAAAATTAAAATAATTCAATTAAATCATAAAAAAACAAATAAAAAATAGAATTTTGATTTTTTTGAAAACATCAATTAATTCATCAACCCCTGCGTATATTGTATAGGTTCTATAGCTATAAGCCTAAGTCTACATATTATCGTTATACGGCTTAATATACCTACACAAGTATTACACAACAATCTATAAAATGTCATGGCCCAACTGAAAATCTTTATATTGTATAAACAAGAAAGATAATAAATCAAACAAATTATATGATTATTACTATATATTAATTTGGCATAAACTATACTAAAATTGGCATATGCAAAAAAAAATGGAATTTATTTTAGTAAAATTTACTAAAACTGACATAGGATATACGGAAAGTGGCATAAGAAATAAAAAGTGTTTAATTGTTGTTAAACTTTGTTTATTGTTTAAATTAAAAAATTATATACATACATATTAATTTAGAAATAGCTCCATTTGTTTTTGGCATATGAAATATGTAAGTAAATATATGTATACAATATACGTACATAGTATAATGAATCACATACCTGATTTTCGTTTACAAACAGTGAAATAGTGTCACATACGAGGAACGTGACAAAATAGATGAATGCAGGACTCGATCCTAGAGGGGGGGTTCTGTTTAAATATTTAAATAATGTTAAATAATATTAACAAAGATAACGGTGGTGAATCAAAAATTAACATATTTCATTTTCTGTATATTATATATACCATTATTAAGACATTATAACTTATAAGTATGTTGTTAGCAGAATGTGGTTTGAGATGATTAAAACACAACACAATTAAGATGATTTAATGTTATAATTTAATAAGTCAAATTATGTCCTATACGCAAAACATTAAAACAACAACTTACTTAAAACTATAATGTACGTCAATGTCAAACATAAAAGAAGTACTTAAATATATATGTGAATATGCGAATAAGTTCGCCATAGTGCAAGGTTTACATTTAGATGAATTATAATATATTCAACACTCCTCCTTAATTCATATGAATTAAATATTTTATTTAATATAAATTTTCAATGTTATGTTTAGCATTTAATTTTTTTTTTTTTTCGGATGGAAATTAAACACATTTGTAAATTTCAAAATACAAATTAAATTATTTTTAAGAAATAACTTAAATAT
>JAABKK020044388.1:0-12699 GCA_011634745.2 Catotricha subobsoleta | reverse complement strand
GACACACTAGAGGGGGGTCAAGGGGTGACCCTAGCGGGGTAAGTGGGGTACCATTAGATGCGTCTTCGAAAATAAAGTTGGGTAAACCATGGGTCAATTTTCTGTAGTACCCTCCATTTAGGAGTTCTTTCAATCTAATTACAAAAGTGGGGGTTATGTCAGTGGGGGATAATTGCGGACACCACCTGGGAACATCAAAGTTTTTTTTTTTTAATTTCTTACAAAAATGAAGTTGTGTACCAATCCGTTGGCAGCTTGTTTTGTTTGCAATGAATAAATAAATAAACAAATAATGTAATATAAGAGCTTAACTTTGATTTTCGCACTGAAAATCAAAATACATTTTATTTTTTTAACAATACTTTGTTATATTCATTCATAGTTTAACAAATAAAATAAAGACTTTAAGGGCAATTTTATCAATCATGGTTTATACTAAGTTTAACTTGACAGTTCGCATACGTAAAAAATGATAAACTCAGTTTAAACCACCAAAATCGGCAGTTTAAACTCAGTTTAAAGTTAAACCACGATTGATAAAATGACCCTGAATGACATATATCGATTATATTACAAAAATAATAATAATAATAATTTTAATTATTTATAAATTAATTAACGAATTATTTTTAAAATAAGTAAACCATTCAACAGTTATATTAATGTTGAGTTTATATTATGTTCACCAACTCATCTCACTTTCACCACAGAAAAGAAATACATTTTACTGTTGTTGGTAACAATGTGTGGCTATCAAACTGAATGAAAAACATTATTAGTGTAAAAATATAGTGTTCAAGATGGTGCTCGAAAGTACTATGATTTGGTAAGAATTTATTTAATTAAATAATAAATTTTAATCAAATTAAAATATAAATAAATCTAAGCTAAAACATAATTGGAATATTCATTTGGTTTTTCGAATAAAATGAAATATAAAATGTATGAAAATATGCTTGATTTTTTATATTTATTTAGTGCGACAGACTCTCTCTCACACAAATGATTCAGCAAAAATTGAATGAATATTTTGTATTTTTTTTTCTAGTTTTTGATTCAGATTTAAGGTTAATTAATATAAATTGAAAAGTAGATTTTAAAACGAATATTACTTTAAGCAATGCCATCTTATCAGAAATAAAGATTTTAATTTTTTTTAAATTATTGTTTACAGTTTTGACAACAGCGACTATCAAAGAAATGGAGATTATTTTCCGACTCGTTTAAATGTGCAAAAAGATGGAATTAATTTAATTGGTATGACCAAAGTACGGTCCAATCCTGAGAATAATGTTGGATTGTTGACTTATGCAAGGTAAAAGTAATTCAATATAAGCATATTGTACAAAATGTTTGAGGTTATTGAAATACCTAATTAAATAATAATAAATTTACTTTTATCTGTCAATTACAGTACTGTCGAGGTATTGGCCACATTAACCAGTGATGTTGGCCGTATTTTATCGAAAATGCATTTAGTTCAACCAAAGGGAAATATTAACATTGTAACTGGAGTTCGTATTGCTCATGTAAGTATTTTTCCTCCTGCTCTTTTTTTAATTGAGTCATTTTTAGTTTTTGTAGATTCTATAATTTCGTAAGCAACTAATAAATACATTGGTTTTCTTTTTAATGAACAGTTAGTGTTAAAACATCGTCAAGGCAAAAATCATAAAATGAGAATTGTTGTTTTTGTTGGTTCACCACTTCTCACTGAAGAATCAGATCTCGTAAAATTAGCTAAGAAGCTTAAAAAAGAAAAAGTCAATGTTGATATTGTGAGTTTTGGTGATCACGTTGGAAATAATGAGCTATTAACTGCTTTTATTAATGCATTAAATGGTAAAGATGGTACTGGATCACATTTAATTAGTGTCCCACGTGGCTCAGCATTGTCTGAAGCTCTCATTACATCACCAATCATTCAAGGCGAAGACGGCCAAGGCGCACCAGGAATAGGAGGAGCTGGTTTTGAATTTGGTGTTGATCCAAATGAAGATCCTGAATTGGCTTTGGTATGAATATTAGGCAGTTTGGGCAAAATATCGTGAGCGTAAGAATTGGTGTAAAAAATGATGTGAGAGTTAAAATTGCATACGTCATTTTGCCCAAACTGCCTATTCATTAAAAAAAAATTCAAGCGAATACAATTTCAAACCATCTTTTTTTTTTTTAAAGGCTTTGCGTGTTTCAATGGAAGAGCAGCGTCAACGACAAGAAGATGAACAGCGAAGGGCTTTGGCTGAATCTGATCCGATTGCAGCAGCTGCAGCAACAACTGTAGCTGGTGGAGTTGCTACTTCAGCGGTTGTGGAACCCAATACAGAAGAGGCTATGTTACAACGTGCCTTAGCCCTTTCCACAGAGACTCCGGTAAAAAGAACACGAGTTCGTGCAGTCCTTGCTTTTTCTTTTCAGTAGTCCAATAATTCTAAGAAATCAAAAATATTCAATTGCTTAAAAGTGCTAACGTAGATAAGATCAAAATAAATAAAAGATTTTAATTCTCGATTTCAATTTTCTTGTACAGGATGCTGATGAAGGTATGCCCGATTTTGCTAATATGACGGAAGAGGAACAAATTGCTTTTGCTATGCAAATGTCAATGCAAGACCATCGTATGATATTAACTTTTTTCTTTTGCCAAATTTTAGAAAAATCGAAAGTAAATTTTTGAATTTTATTACAGCAGAGGACGTGCTAACTCAACAAGCAAAACGTCCTAAACAAGAAGAAACTCCAATGGAAGTCGATGAGGTTATCAGTGATCCAGAATTTTTACAAAGTGTTTTAGAAAATTTACCTGGTGTAGATCCTCAGTCCGAAACTATTCGTGATGCAGTTGGATCGTTGAATAAAGATAAGAAGACTTCAAGCAAAGACAAGGATAAATCAAATGATAAATAGAGTTGCTTAATATCATTTTCTTACATATTTTGTATTTATATTGTTTTCTCTAATATTGAATCGCGAGTTTTGCTAGAAAAATTTTTCGATGCGTAATTTTTTTTTTTTTAGTATAAAAAAGAAAATTTGTAAAATCTTTGAGCTGTTAATAAAAAAGACCCATATAACAAGTTTAAAATAAAAATGTGTTTGTGCTGCTTAATGGGGATATATTCTTACATAGCAATCGATGCTATCGATGGTCTTCTTTCCTTGCAATTTCAGTTAATTCATCTGCAAATAAGAATTTGAACAAAATCATTAAAAAAAATTGTATGAACGTTATTGAATTCCGATTTTAATTGCAACATAATTTCTGCAAGTATAATAAATTTATTTAGTTTTAATGTAATTTAAAATGATGTCGAACAAATCATTATGAATTGTTTCCTCTAAAACTGTTACTTAAGTCTTGCTGGAAAATTTGGATTATATTGGGTTTTTTTTTCAAAAACACTTTAATTTTCTCTTTTACTAATCTAAATTAAAAGCGAAAATTATACGGTGTTTTTTAATCAAAATATATTAATATTAATATTGGATTATCATCAATTTTCTTTATAAAAAATTAATATTCGCTTGATTCGAGTTGAAATAATAACAATTAAAATTGTCATTACCGAATTTCTAATACATATTTGAATGGTGTTGCTTACATCAATGGCAACCTGACAAAAATAAAACAAACCTTTCAACAGCAAAATTTAATTACTTTCTCCAAAAGTGGTGAACAAGAAATGTTAAATCATTTTACTATCATGATGATAAATTCAAGATGTTGAACTGATTTATTCTTTTTAATGATAATTTAAATAAAATTATTCCCTATTTTAAGATGCGTAGTGGTTACTAAGAGAGAAGTAGAATACACCTTTCCGGGTTGTTGCATTCAGATGTATAAAAGTTACTAAAAGAGGAGTAGAACACGAAGCATTAGTTATTTAAAAAAAAATAAGTATAGAGTATGCTAGACCAACCTGCACATTTTTTTTTTAGAATTTAAGAGGCCACCCCAGAATCTGGTTTTTTCATTAACAGCGACAGGGAAAAGACAGGGAATTTTTTACTTCAAATTAAAGCGTAAAAAACATGGACATCTTCTGTGAATCAATTTCAATTTTACAATATTAATCTAGTAAGAAAAGTGATCTCATTCATGCTCATTCAGGGAATTTTTTACTTCAAATTAAAGCGTAAAAAACATGGACATCTTATGTGAATCAATTTCAATTTTACAATATTAATCTAGTAAGAAAAGTGATCTCATTCATGCTCTAAAAAGCGACAAAAAAACATATTTACTAATACATTTAATCTAAATAATTTACTCAGGTAAAGATTAATGACATGATATGAAGCGAACTTCGTAGTGCGTATGAGAAAAATTAGTAACAAAAATGTGGTGTCAGGCTAACTAAACAACTCTATAACCCACAATACTGGCTACTAAACGTGCTCAAATAAGAATAAGTGTTTTATGTACGATAGAAAGGTATCGGAGCTAGACTGCATAATAAAAAAGATTTGGACTTTTTCTTTTGTAAGTCAGTCATAATTTTAAATACAATTTTTGCTACGTTTTAAGTTCAACCCTTTTTTTTCAATTTGTGCGTTTTCTAAAAATAAATTAAATTGAATTAGGTTCTTTAGACAATTTTTAAGGCTTTTTCTATAAAAGATTTAGAATGAGGTCGTTTGGTCAACAATTGCCAAAGATATGATCATTTTAGTAAGAGCCAATTCGGCTACATATAAAAATATTTATAGAAAGTTTTTTGATTTTTAATTTCCCTTAAAAATTTCTATACAAGAAAATTTTAAATGAAAATTTGTAGGGTTATGTCCAAAAAAAACCCGAATGCATAATAACATTCCACCACTCTTTTCATTCATTTATCAGGGTTTGTTTAACGAAAAATTTGGAGTTGCAAAAATCACTGGAAAAAAAATCATCGCAACAAAATCGCCAGATCTTAAGCATGCAGATTGGAAAAAATTCCAAGATCACATTAACGACAAAATAAACCTGAATAATGACTTCAATTCATCTGATGCAATACCTGAAAACATTGATACAGCAGTTAAGAAATTAAGTGATCTCATCCTGGAAGCCAAAGAACATTCAGTGCCATATGTTGTAAGAAATAACACACTCAAGTCGATGCTAAACCAACTGATCACTGAAAATGTCAACATCGACTCAAAAAAATGGGTGAAGGAGTGAATTTTTGTTCCGGGCCCCACATGGTTTTCCTTCTTCTAACAGATTAATGAACACAATAAAACTTTTATTTCATCAAAAAAATTAACCGTTGTCAAAATAGCAAAGTCGGCGCCGCTGATCAGAGGTAAATACTCAAGAAATATTGATAAGTTGCAAGTAAATGGTAAAGATTTGTTCACCAGTGAGGAGAAAGCAAAAGCTCTTGCAGATACCTTCGAAAACTCTCATATTCTGACGGCTGATTACAAACACTCAATCGATGCTAAGGTAAACAGATTCAACAATCAACTGGTCAAAGATGATGAAAATAACTATGATGCATCAACATACACATCTCCGAATGAAATCAAATCCATTATCAAGAAGCTGAAAAAATCAAAAGCTCCAGGTCTTGATGGAATCCAAAATATATTATTAAAAAATTTACCTGACAAAGCAATAATATTGCTTATCAAAATATTCAACGGACGCATTCAAAAGTGCTAAAATTCTACCAATTTCAAAGCCTGGCACGAACCTCAAACTACCTACTAGCTACTTGCATAGGAAAATTGATGGAAAGAATAATTTATTCAAGACTAAGTACATTTGCACATGACAACGAAATCATTGTGGACGAGCAATTTAGAACAGTATGGCACAACGGATCACTATTCAAAATGGATTTGTTCAACTTCCCAAAATATTTATTAAAACTGACGAAATCTTACCTGTCAAACCGAAAATTCACAGTGACGATAAATGGCACAAAAAAAATACTAATAAAAGAAAGTCATTTTTGTTCCCACTTTTTCGTATAACCCTACTGACAAAACATACATTTAAATCTTAATGTTTGTATCTATAACTCTATTTGCGATGTCACTTTTTCCATAGTTGTGCAAAAAAAGCAACCACTATGCAGTTTAATTGGAGTTCCATTTTCGGGTATTCTAGAGCTGCTTAAATTTTTTCTATCTGCATAAAATAAGCCCCGCATTGTGTTTTTGAAAAAAAAAAAAAAAAAACGTTTTCATCAATTGTGTGTTTTTGTTGTATTTTGGAAAAAAATAAAACATCGGAAAACATTCTTTTCGGTTTTAAGTTCTGGTGGTTTTTTGTTTGTGAGACTCAATTTAATGGTAAGAGGTGCAAAGATATTTTTTTAATTTACTTAGGTTTGAATGGCTAGATGGAAACCAAAACAATCATATATTCATGAGAATAAGATTCTGTGTCTTTTCATTGGTCAAAGAGCAATGTCACTAATAAATTGTGAGATAATCTTATTAGTTTGGAAATTAGTATTTCTTCACAAAAATTAAACAATAATATTTCAATCAATTGGTAGCTTGTTTTCCAGAATTTTCTAATAATGTGGTATTTTGTACAGCCCTTATTCTTTAGTATTAACTACAGACATTGAATAAACCTTGAAAGAGAAGTACTAACTATCGAGAAGCAAAGCTATTTACCAAGGTTATTTTTTTTATATTTTATATCAATTGCCGGAACTCAAAGTACTAAAAATCATTGAAATCTGTAAAGTTTTCATTGAAAATGGAAACAAATATAAAATGTAACATAAGTTGCTATATTATGTTGGCAATTTAATGCATTTGTGTTTATATAGGTAATATAAATTTTTATTTAGAATAGAGAAGTCAAGTTATGCATCTATAAATTAATATAATGTATATTAAATTGAAATAATATACCGACAAATAAAGTATATTTAAAAGAAAAAAAAAAAAAGTGAAAATAGAAGAAGTATAAAGGTAAATGATGTGCTATTACAGCATATTGTACATAAAATCCATAACTATATATAAACACATTGCATATATACAACTTTAATATTATGTCAATTTTCCATCTGGTACGCTTCTGTTTCAGCTTTGGATAACTTTTTTTCGCTGCTATCAAAAAACCTTTTAACAAAATGATGTTTTCAACTTTTTAATATTATATAAGAAGAACATACCTTTCCATCACATTAGGTGTGTAGGAATAAGTCGATAATCTCTATATAACTTCAGTTCTTATAAAAATAAGTATATTCACAGCGAATAGCGCGAGATAGAGAAATCGTTTGGTTTATGATCATAAATATTGGGAAAGTTTTTTTTTTTTTCTTGCCTTCTATATATTATTATTTACGTTGTATACTTTTACCTATTTATGCAACGAAAAAACATCATCATCAACATCATCACAATTCATAAGTTCTATACACTATTGTACTTACCTATAATATTTGTATACTTATATTTTCAGTTCATATCTACAATCTAATACAATATATAGCAGCAGGAGCACTCGTATACGAGAATCTATAACTGCGAATATTTTTATCGTTTTTTTTCTCTTTTTTTCTTTTAAACTTTTAACTTTATCTATTGAAAAATATGGTGATGATGATGGATTTCTTGTTAATGCCTACTTAGTATTTTTTTTCTTAATGCGTCTATAGTTCCAAAAGTTGTGAAATATAATCGCTTTCATAATCGCATTTGTGTTATTAAAATATTTATTTATTTATAGGTGTAGACTGTATAAATGTAAATTTAATGAAATAATTAACCGGGACACGAGTTCAGAAATAAAATATATTAAAAATTAATCATTACTTTTTTACTGAATTTCAAAACATAAATCTTTTTTTTTTTGTTCATTCCTCTTTTTCTCAGAATATTGTGGTCAGACATTGCGCATTGACCAATAGACATAGAATTTATATATAGTTTGTTTTTGATCCGTTCGCTAAATCTAGAAAAATTCAATTGAATGACTCATCCTCAATTCAAAAACGAAATATTTCAAAACTAAAATATTTAAATTTTCACGTAAACAAAAGGTTTTTGTGATATTTGACCAGTGCCGTGACCAGGGGGTAGGTAGACTGGGCTGCAATAATTGTGCAAGGCCCTGTTTTGTAAGAGTTATGCAAGAGCTCTTGCAGAATGTTAATTGGGTTAATTATTCTTCAATGGTTTGCTGTGAACAAGTTTTAGTAAAATTCATTTTATGTAAACTGTCAATTTTTATTAAATTATAAACTACTGGTCAATGGAATAAATTTTATTTATTTCGCATACAGAAAAAAATCGATATCAATTTTGTTCAATTAAGAAATTTTATAGAATATCAAATTGTAATAATTGCAATTGAAATAATTCGCAGAGATCAACTGGATGTCGTAAAAAGTAAAAAGAAAAAAATTGTTTCAATTATATAATAGCAGTTGAACATTACTTACATACACCTACTGGATTAAAAAACATCGAAACAACTCTCAATTTGCCTATAATTTAAAATGTAAATTTCATGGAAATGTATGTACAAAGAAGCTGTAACGGACTTAAGCATATATCCAACATTTTGCGTATAATTCTAATTTAAAATTTTCAATTTTTTTTTGGTATGATCTTATACCGAAAGAAAAAAAATTATCTTCCAATGATAGAAACCAACAACATTGGAATTAGCATAAAGCAATTAAACCTTCGAAAATTCCACAGAGGTACTTATGCATACATAATAAATTTGGGTTTATATCGTTATCACGGTTTACGGCAGTATTAAAAGAACTACAACTAACAGAAATGGAGAATCAAATGATTTTTAGCAGATATATTTAAACACAGATATTTAATACTTTATAATAAAATATAATGACGTTTCATTTCACGGTAAAGCGAAAATAATTTCATAGATTTTGTATTTTGAAGTGGTATTTCCTAAAGAACCATTCCGGATGATTTGGAATCGTTAAAGTTGAGGTTTATTCTCTCGAAGAATAGGCAAAGACACTTAAAAAAAATTCCAATCTGAGAATTTGGTGAAAATCAACACAATATTCTAAAAACTTCAGACTTAATTTGGTTCAATTTCAGTCAAGTACTGTCTAACGTTCGGTCGTATACGTAAAATTTTGAAAAAAAAAATAATTGAATGAAAACAAAAAAAAAATGTGATTCTGCGTTTTCTACTTAGAGCATTTTCACAGCAACAGATTTTTTTTCTATTCATTTTCCTTTTTATTTTATTTATGATACTTTAACAGTTCACTATATATAGAACAGGAGACGGCGAGACAGCGGAGAAGAAAATTGTATAGCATACGATAATTTCAAGCAAAAGTAAACTAATTAAGTTGTGAAATAATGTCAAGCCAATGTTACATCGGTATCTACTTATTATTTATTTCGAGTAAAAAATAAATGTGTGTTTCTTTTTGTATTGCCATACTTACAAAAAGAATATAAATAAGAAAGAAATATCTGTACATACAAAATGCAGCTATGCAATAAATTACCTTTAATTTAAATTCGTCATATTTCTTTTACTAATTGGATAATAAATATAATGCAATACTTTCTAAAACTAAAATAATTGATCAATAAATTTAGTATTGGACCAATATATAGTTATCAAGTATGCAGGAGAGGTTGTTTGTTTCTTTTGATTCATACAAATTTATAATTTTCACAAAAATTAGAGAGAAAAATAAATTTTATGAAACTGCGGGCATTACTCACGATAGAGGGGACATGAAATTTATAAGGTGAATTTTCACGAGAGCGTGGACGGATTTCAATTATTTTTACTTTTGCAAAAGTATTGAAATATCTATTATTATTATCTTTAATTCCTTCTTATAATAAAACAAAAAACATTAATAAATAAATAAATAAATAAAAAAATCATCGAAAAACCAAAATAAGCGTAAAATGTTAATAAACATAGTACGCCAACTTTCGCTATCATCTCAAATACACCCTTAATACTTAATACCTATAATACATAAAAATGAGAAATGGGACATGTTACATATTTATATTTACACTTAAAACCACACGAGACATTATCTCCCAATTACACATCCGACCTTTTATAAAATATTATCATAACAATATAAGTAGGTACGATATGACGATGTACGTTAACTACACACACATATTTTCTATTGCCGTAAGTTTACCCAACCAACAATAGCAATACGTCGCCAACAAAATGGCAAAACAACAACAACAACAAAACGCAATAGAACAAAAATGAGTTAATAATAATAATCTTATAATATTTTTGGAAAATAAAATGATGCCGGAAACTCAGATCTCCTAAGCATTATATGATCTAATGTTATATTATTTATGTATATTTTATACGAACCTAGGTATATATTATGCTTAACATTTTACCTCTACATATGTTTTTATATATATAGTTGAATCATATCATATAAGAGAGTCTAGAGGCTGAGAAATTATATACAGACAATATTATATATCTATAGCAAAATAACAATGAAAGGGAACTTTCCCATTATATAGTATTGAAGACAATTTGTCAACGTCATATTAGTCTGGGTTCTTTTTCATATCATAAAATACAATAATAATACTCCTTATGCTTTATTTTTGTACATATATATTATATATATATAGTATATACGTTATTCTACACTCTCTATACTTTATATGTTGTTATATAGTTACTCATATGAATCTCAAAAGGGGGTATATCAAACAAAATACGTGATACTTAATGTTTAATAATAAATCTCTTGTGCAAGATGCTTTCTTTCCAACTTAATTTAGCCCTATATATTATATTAACATCATGATTGATATAAATATATTTATTACATTATACCAGCTAACATATATTTACTCTAACATATGGAGCTACTATTTTAGTACAGTTTATCTTGGGGAAACTTACGTTAACGCAAGTTACCAATTTTTTTCTATTTTGTTGTTTATTTTATTTATATATATATATATATATATATATATAAAATATTGGAACATTCTATACATTATTAACAGAAATAATGGAAACAAATAAAATAAAGAAAATCATTACGTCACATTTTCGGCACTTACATTATTCACCGAAAATTATTGGTTTAACGTACACCAGACATGGTGCAGTAATTACATTCAGTCTCCGAAATGCTTCAAATTCTGAGATAAAACTTTTCCAAAATTAATAAAATCTAGTGATGTTTGTGAGGTCAGTATTTTAACATGGGTGAAATAGGGTTACGTCAAAAGATGATATAAAAATAAATTTCATAGACATTCAATAAAACATTTGATTTTTACAACTATATGTACTATATATCTGTATAATGAAAACATATTTTATTCATGATTTTTCTATATAATTGAAAATTCCAAAAAAAGATTTTTCCAATTAGAGTTCAAAGATATAAAGCATTGCATGACTTATTTTTCTTGAAAATTTATTATTATGGAATATTTGATATATATCTATAAGATTTCAAGGGTTTTATTATCTTTTCTTATTGCTATGAGGAGTTTTATCCTATCTAAACGTATCGTTAAAAACATTTTTTTTTTTTATCATTACATCAATAAAGAAATTAATTCGCTCGAGGGCTATGAATATGATTTTAATATTGTGTATATTGAATTATTATGGATTATTTTATTTTTGATATTTGAACTTAAAATTACAACCTAGCTGCGATATTATTATTATTTGGTTTTTTTTTTTTTTTAGTTTTGAGCTATTAAACATAAAAATGTTAAAAATACTTTCTTTATACGTTGATATTTCTATGGCGCATAAAGTACATATTATAATTGGTCAATTAAAAAACAAATAGAAACCAAATTATATTTAAAAATATAATTGATATTTGATACACATCGTTATTAAGAACAAAAGTATAAATAAATGTAAAAAAAATTCATTAAATATATACGTTTTAAAAATAAATGTCAATATTATAATTTATTTTCATATTTTAAATTTAAAGTCTTTATCGCCAATTTTGAAGACAAACTATTTTTAGGTTATTACTAAAACTGCAGTGCAGTTACAAAGCAGAAATTTCTTTATAATGATTTCGCGTTTAAAATATTTGGTATAGGAAATTAGGAACATGACTATCAAATGGTGTTAAAAATTAACGCCAGTGATCATAAATAGTGCCTAGTCATAATAAAAGATGAAAAACTTATTAATGCTATAAAATAATGGCAATCGTTTTGATTATATTGTTAAAACCAATTAAAAAATATAATTGGAAATTGAAATTAAAAAAAAAAAAGCAAACAATTAATTACAATTTGGATACACTATACATATCCAAATATGTTTGTAATATTAAACCAATAATATTAAACCAATATGAGTTGAGAAATTCTATAGATTTAAATATTTGTTTTACTTAAATAGCAATTAATTAAATTTTGCAGTGGTTATTAGGATTTGTAGTTATCTACGTGGTAATTTCAAATCTCTATTATGCTGAGTTTTCAGTTCAATTATATTACATACTTGTTTGTTGGTTATGATGAATATGAATTTAGTAGAATATATTTAATGACGAAACCATCAAATACCGTTTAATAGATGTTTTAATTATTAGAGAGAAGTGGTTTTAAGTATACAGTGGCGGTCGTATAAGTTCACTAAGCTTTTCTAAAGAAAACAACACCGTAGCATAGTGGTAGAGTTGTAGGCTACGGCGCATGGGGACCATGGATCGAATCCCGATCAGGTCAAAATTG
>JAABKK020044377.1:0-12701 GCA_011634745.2 Catotricha subobsoleta | reverse complement strand
TCGCAAGAGTAACCCGCATCAAATTAACCATTGAAAATATATTAATAGGATGGGGAATAAATTCTCCTTCCAAAAAGCCCAGGATATCTTAAAACGAGGTGCGCGGGGGTCAAAACTCAACCAAACACCTCCGGATTTCGTTTTGAATGTTTTTGTCCTAGTTATCACCAGATGAGAGGGGGGGAACCAAAATCTGAAAAAGTTCGTGTTTTTTCGGAACACCCTAATATGTATAAGTATATGTAGATATTGAATTCTAGTTATAATTTTCATACATTTTATCTATTATTACTGTTTCACTTCGCATACTGAACTCTTTGCTTGAAATGGAATTTATGTAATTATCACTTTTACTTTTAAATGTGTTTTATTTTTCAATTCTTCAATATTGGTTTCACGGTTATTTATTTTATCCGCTAATGTAATGAATTTGTGATTCGCTAATTTTTACTTTATAACATGAAATTTCATTCCGTTGTTTTTGTAAGCAATAATTAATGGGAAGCTGAAATTAAAATGGTGTAAATATAATTATTTGTACATCACTTATGAACATATTGAATGTAATTTTTTAAATATTATATTAAACAGAAATGGCTAATAATTTTGGATACTAATTTTTACTTACCAACAGTTACAAAATTATTGAAGTAATAACACTACTGAAAGAAAGCACACCTAACTTCTAATGGAATATTAATATGACATATAGCTTAAGAATTTATGAATTAATGAAGCGATTATATTTCAATATTATCTAAGACATAGATTCTTTGTTTAGAAAAAAAAATAGTTTTGCTCGAGAGATTTGATAATACAGAAATACAATTGCAATTACAATTGAATATTACCATTTTCACCAATTCAGAGGCTCACAACCATAGCTACGCACGGTTTCGTTTTCTTGGGAGGTGGGGTAAATTTCAAGAATAATGAAAAAAAAATGTTTCTATGAAAATGTTGTTGAGCAAAAAAAAAATGTCATCACTTCTCTTTTTTAAGTAAATCAAAGAACAAAGACATATTCGATTTGTATAAGTAAGTAATATTTAAATATAAATAAAGCGAAGAAAATATATAATTATATCTTCTCTTTTTATTTCTTCATGTTTGAAACACAATGTATATATTTAAAAATAATAAGATTTATTGCAGTATATTAAAGAATCATTGAACCACACCATGTTTTGGAATTACATATTAAGAAATAAACTATATGATCTCCATTTTCTGTTGGGCTAAAGAGTTATCACCCCTCGTAATTGCTGAATTAGTCACATTAAATTAATTTACTTACTGTTAACATTGTATACAGTAGATTAAGGCCAAACTTGTATTTAAAGACTTGATATTATTTGCCTCAGTTTAGTCACATCTCTTAACATACGACTCAAATGTAAGTCGTTTGTCTTTCTTTTCATTTCTATTTTCGCTCAATCTTTATTAATAAAACTTGAAATTACCAATATATAATATAATATTTAAAAAGATATAAAATAACTTTTCAAATTACAAGCTGTGTAGCACAAGTACACTGGTAGATGAACTGCAGTGACCTTACACTTATTAAATTGACTATTTTATTGTATAGTACTTACGTCTTGTTATAAAAGAAACAAGCTACTAATGGATTAGTACGCAACTTCATTTTTCTAAAGAAAAATTTGCTCCACAAATATCGTACTTTTTATTTATTAATTTTATTCTTAATTTGAATTTTCTATTCTATACCTTCACGTCAGCACTGTTTGTCAAAATGCGTCGAGTTCTTCTTTAAACATATAAAATATTTCCTCAACCCTATAAATTAAACATATAAAATCACCCGCCTAGCTAACTATTTACCATAGGGCAATTTTAATCATGATTTGAAAAAAAATATAATAAAAACTTTTGTTCATATAAAAAATGATGGTAAATATGACAAAATTACTGAAAACAATAAATAATTATAAAAATTTTAATGCATAATTTAAATTGTTGCTGACTTTTTGTTTGATAATACACAAAACTAATTAAATAATAGTTTATTAATCCAAGCAATATTTGGGTTTCAATCTGAACGAAACACAACTGTAGTCACATATTGATAATTAAAATAAGCACAAATTATTAATAATTCGTCACCTCAGAATTATCTTGTTCCATAGACCAAATTGCGAATTATTGAGTTAGTATACATTGTGGCCTAAAATTTGGTACTCTTTCATAATTCGTTAAGAAAAGTGGGGGGGGGGGCGTACATGTACAGTTTTCTCTATTTGCAAATTCATGTTGTTTTATAAGAAAGTTTTTCAAACATAATCCTCTACTTCTTTATTAAACAAAAAAATATATAAAAAAAAGTTTAAAAATTAATTAAATAAAACATAATTACAAAAATATCCTAAAACAATATATTTTAATATATTTAATATTTATTGATTAAAATCAAAGGAAATTATACAGTAGCTATATTGTTCCATATTTACTAAAACTTACAACTTTATTAGGAAAATGGTCTAGGAAACAAAATGGTTTTGGCTATTTCTTTAGATATTTTCAAAACCTTAAAGAATTTCTTCAGAATCAGTAAAGTATAATATTTTACTCGGTTTCATGGCCATTTTAGATACAATTTCCAATTAAACTTCAAAATCGTTTTTCTATATTTGCATATATTTTGGTTTAAGGAACAAAATTAACTTTGAGGTGACGAATAGTCAACTAATTGGGTTCGTCTCTTAATTTAAATCTTTTGTTTTCAAGTTTTTTTAAAAAAAAAGAAGAATATTGTTATCTTTCGGAATTTCGGAATTTAATTCTCTACTTAACCTTAAACTTTCCAAAATATTGTAATTTATTATCCTTACAAGTGAAAGACTGGTTTCATTTAAAAAAAAAGAGTTTTTAAATAAATATTCAATTTATATATAAAATGAATTTGCAAATAATACTTTTTTAATGATATTAATCTTATTATCATAGACACAATATATAAAAAAAACTAGTAATTGTTTAATTAAATTAAGTATAAATATTAAATCTAATTACGAGACTCATGCCATAATAATTGGCAATATTTTAATCTTAATGTAATGGCTATGAATTTATTTGATAGACCTAGACGCAGGCATTTGTACTGTTGTATATTTGTACAATGTACTTTATACAGAAAATAGGAAACCTACATACATATATTCATCGATTATAATGGGCAATACATAATAACACATAACTACGTAAACTTTCATAACGTGAGAAATAATATGTTATACCCGTGAATAATATAAATTTTTATTGTTATTACTATTATTATTATTATTATTATTATTATTATTATTATTATTATTATTATTATTATTATTATTATTATTATTATTATTATAATTTTTTTTTTATTGTATATCAAAATTATATTAATTATTTTTGACTAATAATATAATCAAATTTACCTAATTTTCTAGCAAAAAAAAAATAGCAAAACAGAACAAAAAAAAAACTAAAAATTAAGTTTGGTGTTGTTAAAATAATAAATTAAAAATTATTCGCATATATTTATTGAAAACCACTTCTTAATATCAATCTGCACAAGTTGCAAACAGGTAACAGGTATTTCGTTTCAATTTGATGATCTTGCAGAATAAAATAAATCATATTGTATAAGGTTTTTCATACACATGATTTTTTAATTGATTTAAATTTTTTACTTCCTCACAAAAATCATTAACATAAAATATATTTTTCTTTTTTTGCAAAGTAATAAAAAATTGTTATGGTTAAATACATGCAATAAAGCTTCCTCATTTAACTTGTTTTTAATTTGTTGAATATTGACAGAAGCTTACCTGCCTTGTTTGCAAAAATGCAGTTAAAAATTCAATGATTTAATATCTTTTTAAATAGAGATTAAAGTTGGTGACAAGCATCTTGATTTTATTACACCAGTAACAGAGACTAGTGCATTGAACATTTACCAAATATATCTCTTCACATCAGCTCAACAAAACCAATGACGAATTAAACATAGGTGTTATCGAAAGCAAAAATCTTTGCACCAAAAATTCAATCAAACACAATAGTTTCTCTGAAAAACGTAAGTAAAAGCTCATAAATTTATTACTTCATCATCACAGTGAACTCTAGTCCCACCTCAATATGCATCAGTAGCATTCATTATACACATCTATACTTTAGTACCTTTTTTTTTTCTTCTATATATCGTGAATTTATATTTTATATATACACTTTATGTACTTGTAATATAGTTTGACGAAAATATCTTAACAGTTTTATATTTATATACATCTATATAAACTCTATATATTTTACTGTTGTTTTCTATCAGTGTTAAGCAGATTTCGCTTTCTTTGGAATATAAAAGAAGCGGCACTGAATTTTGCAGTTACCATTCTCTATTGAAAAGTGGTTAATAAAACGTATACAATTTTTTTCACGCTTTTTTTTTGGAATACAATTTTTGCGATAATACATTTTATTTAATAATAAAAATGGCATTCAAGGTAAATTAATTGTGATTTGTTTTGTTTTGTTTAAAATACTTTTTTTAAAAAGAATATTGTGAGTGATTAAATATAATTGAATTAAGTAACGCACGTTTATAAAATAACTAATTTAAATATCGATCCTGAAACATTTGATTTTATGAGACTTTAAAATAAAATAATTAATTTCGATGGACTATCAAAATTTCTTCCTGGCTTACATTTTAAATGTTTCATTTTATTTGTCATCAGAAAATTGTGGAGTATTGTATTATAAATCAATTAAAAAACTACAAGATCCTTACTAATACTCAAATTAAAAATTAAGTAATTTTATATTAGATCGGTAAATTCAAATATGAAAATATTCTAACGTTTTTATTAATATAAAATATATATTTTAAAAATAAATAATTTTGTATAACCTGAAGGCGATATTAAATACAAACAATTCTCTTAGATTTAAATGCAATTTACAAAGCAAATACGCAATCACTTTAGTTTGCATAAATGTAGTCCAAAAAAACAAATAAATATTATTATTTAAAAATACTTTCATTCATTTGGTGTGCATATAACTTTAAAATTGGTTTATTTAAAATATAAAAGGATTCTCGAAGTGATCAATTTTTAAGTCTTAAGTCCATATCTGAAATTCATATTTGAAAATTCCTTTTTTTTTATTTATTAGTTAATCATTTACGATAAAAATATGATTGTTGAATTGAATTGGAAATTAAATACAATAATAACGGATAAATTTCCATGAAACAAATGACAAATATTTCAATAATTGTTTTTTTTTTCTTTAAATTTAAAAAATCGATGATAAACACACCCGCGCAGAAAAATATGAAAAAATAAATCTCATCAATTATTTGTTAATAATTAACGAGGTTATAATTTTTTTAGTGCTGGACTTGAATTAGTTAAAGCATTCAGAAATTAACTTCTATCAAAATTATAAAGAAGATTTATATCGTCGAAAAAAAAAAACAAACTTAATTTTCTGTATGTGCAGACAAAATGATTTGAAATATCAAATTAAAAAGCAATAAAGTGAAAAAAATTCCAAATTATAATTTAAAACCATAAAAATATAGTTTTTTTTATTTATTTATTTTGCAACTATTGCTGTTGCAGTAAATTATGCAATTAATTGAAAACAAAAAAAAAAAAAGAATAAAACAACCGAATCAATATTTTCAATTTTACAAAAAAACACATTAAAGTTCCATCTGAATTTTTAAATTTTTATTTGATATTTCAAATATGATATTAATAATTATAGAGAGACATAATATAGGAGAATCATAGACATGCAGAAATGCACGTTCAATGTTCCTACATTTAGCAGAGAGAAGGTTGTCTATGCACGTATCCATTGTACTTTTTGTCTATATCACTTTCTCGAAAACTATGAGTTTTCATTCATCCGAAAAGAAATATATAATTAAAAAAGAGAAAAACCCATATACACACAAAAACATTATCAGCTTTGTTTTTATTGAATTTAAAATTAACATGTAATAATTACATTTGTGCAATCAACAATTAAGAAATAAATATAAAAAGAGAATTAAAACAACGTCAGATGGTTTTCCATTTGTGCTGGAAATAAATTAATATTAATTTCAAGTGTGAAACATTTTTTTTTAAAATAACATAAAAAATAAAAATTAACAAGAAATATTGAAGGAATTATATTGATGAATTGCATCAAATTGAATTCATTTATTTGATTACATGTTCTTATTGATTTTTATTGCATTTGAAATTTAAGCATAAATCAAATTTAGATTAAACATAAATTTATATTTATTCATGGTCAGGTACATGAAAAAAATAAAGTAATAACATGTGTATTATAATGCACTAAGCAAACTTCAATAGATTTATTTATTTATTTATTTTTAATACTTTATTAAGTACCTACCTAATATGAATAATAATTATATATAAATTAGATTCGAAATTGCAGTTAATTTTTTTTTTGCGAGAAAATATTATTATTTTGTAAAACTTAACCATAGCAACTCTGGTATTTGTTGCCTTCAAATAGGATAAATTTTAAATTTGTTTGATGCGCTAATGAAAAGATTAAGTGCTATTATGAATTTGTACTCTTGCCATTTAAATATTGCACTGTCTAGTTAAAATAAAAAAAAAAAAAATATCTGTTTTTTTTTTGTATTGAATATAATTACTTATTTCTTAAGATTACAAATAAAATAAAAAAAAATATGATCATCGTTCTGACTCATTACCATTTAAACTTTGATCTGTCTCGTGAAATAAAGAAGAAAAAGAAAAACGTGCAACAAATTACCAAAAAAAAAAAAAAAAATTACAAATTTACTTGTTTCGTTTCACAATTCACATCATAGTTAAATTGATGATGTAAATTGTAAATTGAATTTATACAATAAGTAGCACTGTTACCAATTCACGATGTTATAAAACATTACAAATCTAATTGAAAATATTGCACGAAAACAAAAAAAAAAAACAATATATATATACAATAATATATATATATTTGATTATTTGTTGTATAAGGAAATGATTTTCAATAAAATCTATAAACCGTATAAATGTACGTATGAAAATTCTATTGTCTTACATACAATTCATAATTTAATGTGTCAGAAACTGCTACACATAAGTCACATGTTTGATATGTTTTGTTTTGTTTTGTTTTTTTTTTTTATTTTCTTTATTTCATATAATGTAATGTTGAAACTTCCGCGTGTAATATAATATTAGGTATACCGTAAAGAGATTACACATTTTTTTTTTTTTTACAGTCAAGTAAATTTTTATTATTATTATTGATAATTATAGTATTTATTTATCAATCTATTCATCTATAATATAATTACATAAAGATATAAAGGTTTTAAATGTAAATCTAACAGTTATAAATATGTAATGTCTGATTAAAATACTGGTCGGTTCTCTCTCATCAAATTGTGTATCTTCTATAATACAATAAACGTGTGCGATTTAAAAATAAATCAACTAAGCATGTACAAGTATTTATATTTTATTACTTAGTTGTTGTTTTTAATTTAATTTATTTAGTATTTTTTTTTATTCCTTTTTTGTAGTAAGACAAGGTATATTAAAATCATATCAAAAAATCGCATCGCATCGCATTGCGAATGAAAGTGAACTTGTCTATTGACTATTAACTGCGGTAACTGGTTTTTGTTATACATATTAATTCTACTGTGCAACAGATGATGATGGTCACTAGTACGTTAAAAAAAATAAAAAACAACCATAAAATATGTTATATTAAAGAAAGTTTTTCTCTTTCTGTACATAGTTAAGTTGATATTGTTTATTATAACATATGCAATGCATAATATTATGTTGGCATATCAACATTACTTACTTATATTACAAATTATATGATATCTCATTTTAGATATCATTATCACATATATAAAATAAAATTTTCACTCGATTCTTCGTGAACATTATTTTAAAATTTTCAATTTCACTGCAAGTAATTAAGACAAATTTTTTTTATTCACTTTTATTTTATTTTATTTTATTATTATTACTATTTTTTTTTTTTTTTTTCATTATAATGAAAGTTTTTTTTTTTGTTTTGTTGGATCGTTTACTTTAAAATTTCTATATTACATTGTAAATAAAATTAAAAAATAAACTAAAAGTCAATTATTACTACTTGTGCTCGAATCTCGCTCACAATATCCTCATCTTATTTTCATTTTATTATTAATATTATTTTTATGGTTAATTTTTAATGAAATAAATGTAATCATCAATTTTTTTTTTTAAATGTTTTCATTCTTATAAATGTTTTTAAATTAAGATATTATTTTATATTTATTGCAACATTTATTATAAGTATCGAAAACCGTAAACCACATTTCTTTTATCGAAAATTTCAATTTGATTTTTTTTATACTTTAATAATTAATGAAAATTTATATATATATTTTTTTCTTTGTAGTTCATTATTTTAGCATCAGTATTATATTGCACAGCACTTGCTGTTGCTTTCCCTGGTTATGAACAATATCAATATGGAGAACATGATCTTAGTTCACATAACGAAGGTTTTGATGGTGCCGATTATCATCAAATTGCATCACAAAGAATAGGTGGACATGAATTACATCATGAAGAAGATGAGCATGTGGATTATTATGTAAGAATTATTTATTTAGGCTAATCTTTCGTTTTATTTAAATTAGAGCCCTTAGCTTTGATATAACCAACGCATTTATTTTCATTATTTTTCGTCTTTTTTTTACACTTTTTGAATTCGAAATTTTAACAATGGACACTGACATGTATCTTGGGTAAAGCGCCAGCAAGGTTAACGCCGTTTCAGAAACTATTGGTCCCGTAGATTTTTCATTAACATATTATGTTGTGTGAATATGAAAATCTATTGTTAATATAATAATATTTATTCGTGTTCCATTATTATGAATATGTTTTATTTTAATAAAACTTTTGAAATTTTTCCATTGTTGAAAAAAAATAAGAAGATATTGAAGTGAAAGTTAGAGGCCATTGCCAGTTCAACAATTCATTATTCACTATAAAATGTAGGAATTCATCAAGCTATTATGGTCAAAACTAATCATGCCTGTTGATTGAAATATTTTAATCAGTAAATAAGTACATATTCGTATTAAGCGATTAAATGGCAACAAAAAGTTTAAGATTTTGTATAATATTTTATTGAACTTGATTTATTAATAAAGAAATTTTTATATACAAAGTAACTCTGAAAGATAGTCACGGCAGCTATCATTAATAAATCGTTTTTATGGTAAAGCCCATTCAAAATATAATTACATATAAGTCAAAGTTATTGAAAGGAAAATATTAGTTGCGAATAACTATTCAAATTTTAATATTTAACATATCATTTTTTAATCTATTTAAATTTGCTAGGCACCACCAAAATATGCTTTTAAATATGGAGTTAATGATTACCATACCGGTGATGTTAAATCTCAACATGAAACTCGTGATGGAGATGTCGTTAAAGGTTCGTTGGAAACATAAAAATTGCAAATAAAATCATACGCTTTCCTACAGAATTGAATTAATAATAATTTCTTTTTCAAATATTTCAGGGCAATACTCGTTAGTGGAACCAGATGGTTCAATACGTACAGTTGATTATACTGCTGATAAGCATAGTGGTTTTAATGCAGTTGTACATAAAACAGCACCAATTCATACTGGACACAATGAACATTCGCATTATTAAATTATTAAATACATGAAATTTATTTTTTAAATGAGTGTGTTTTGCATTCTTTCAATGCTTTGTACCAAATAAATGTTTTTTGTTTTCAAATTAAACTACAACTTATAATTTAACTTCTTTTTTTATTTTTGTGATTTATTTTGTCATTTTTCATTCATTGTTTGCTGTTTATTATTCAATTTTCTATTAATGTGTCGGCACTTATTCTGTATAAATATTTTTTCGTTTTTATCTGCAGGCATTTTAATTATATTAATTATAATAATGACAACTTTAATTTACATAATATTTAAAATATTCATATTTCATCCTATTATTTGCATAATTATGTTTATACAATTTGGCATAAATTATTAAAGATTATATAAAATTGTTAGAAAAACTATTGTAGTGTGTTATTATACAATGAACTATATTTTAATCCTCCTTTTAAGATATGCATTTTATTGTACGCTGGTGTTACACTTTCATAAATGCATAATGGCATAGAAAAGGTATGTATTTGGAAATAGATAGATAACAATACACACACACAGGCAGGCATTAGAATTCTGTATGTTCAACATTATCAACTTTATTTTTAAATAGTATTGATTGCTTGCGATTCTATTATTTCATACTCGTATTATAGATTACATTATATTATATATAATAAGCATTTAAAGCCACAAAACACACACAAACACACATTTCGGTTTATATTACATTATTTTTCGAAATTATTATATAAGCCAATTATACTTACCCAATATATGAATCTAAGCTATTTATTATTTTATTGTTTTATATTAAATATTGTGATCGTACGTACGTACATTTTAACTACGAGCATGAAACAATTTTTTATTTTTCATCTATTTTTGTATTTACTTTCTACCGTACTATTTGTATATTTTATTAATATGATTTATGATCTAAACAGTGTAAAATGTATGATAGTTTAAGGTTGATTATAAAATATCCAGAAATTGTATGTAATTTGAATTATATACAATTAAAAATTTATTTTACAACGATTAAATTTATATCCTGCTTTATCACTTTATTTATAGGGCAAATATTAAGGTTGTTATTTTGTTATGTAATATAATTATTAGAAGTAAACTATTTGTTGTTGTTGTTGTTGTTGTTGTTGTTGTTGTTGTTGTTTTTTTTTTAGTATTATTGTATTATGGAATTAGGTACAATACTGCAATAAAAAAAAAATAAAGTTCACGCACTGTACAAATGCGAAATTAAATTGAGTTCATTTGACATTTATTTTAATTTAATTATTTTGAAATTCTGATTTTTATTAGTGAATAATTTTTATACAGTTTTTATGAAAACACAATTTTTAATACCTACTTGAAACGCTCTTTTTTAAAATGTTGTAACAATTAATGTAGGAAGTTGGAATGATTTGCAAAACTAAGTAAAAAAAAATATTCTTCAATATTCTTCAATGTCTTATTAAATAAAAAATAAAATGCCAAAAATACGTCAGAGTGATAAAATCAATCAAAAATATACATATTTTAAAATATTATGTCGAAGGTGTATAGGAATTTATTTGATAGAAGTAATGCATTAACGTTCTCGTAACGTTCTTTTTTGTTTAATTAAAAATGTTTCATCTAAACTCTGATGCTGGCTTTAGAGTTTTATTACATGCAACAATTGCGGTACTTTACTTTGTGGTGCCATTTAAAAATTAAAATAAGTAAAGTTGAAAAAAAGAACGAAATTAATTTAATTTTAATAATTTTTTCACTTATATTGAACTGAAATCATAAATAATAAAGAATGTCAAACATCCTGCGAGTAAGAATTATATTTTATTTTGACCTAACATTTAAACTAGCGTATGGTTTCCTACAGAAAACGTAAAAGTGATAAAAATGTATTGCTAGAAGAATGTATAGCCGCAACATCTGCCATAATCAATATGGAATCAAATTAAATATAGGTGGAAATATATAAATATAACGAAGCAATTCTGATCACAATGGTAGAGAACGAATTCCCGAAAACAGTTAATGCTGCGAACAGGAGCAGTGATGTTGATGCTAGTCCTGTTATTACTATTGAGACGCTAGGATTCCTCAATACCAAACTGTTTCACATGACTGTCTGCTAATGAAAGAAATATTTTTGAAATTCAGTACAACGTAATCTTCTTCTATAGCGGTTAAGTTCAGTATTACAATTCAAGTCTTCACTCCGATGTGGAATAGATTATCACCAATAATGTTTTACATTTATCTAGATAAATTTTGAATTTTTGATATTATCTTTATCTTATATAGATTATCTAATTGATGAACAAAAGTACTCCAGGACTTTTTGATTAAAGATTGATCTTCTAGTGTAATAAATATTGAGTGGAATTGTAGGTAATGGACATATTTCTGATTTTTTTAACAAGACGATAAATATCGGAGGACAGCCATTATGTGCGTGTATTTCATTTATCGTTATGTAAAAAAATCTAAAATATGTTCATCAATTAGATCCAATTCCACTGAATATTTCACTATAGTCGTTTTTAATTAAAAATTCCTGAAATAATTTTCTTCATCAATGAAAGAAGTATTCATGCAGACCTCTATTACCCGGCCTGAAATGAATAAAATGTTATAGACTAAGCTGAGTATTTGTTATTTCATAATTATGAATTCAAATCTTTCCAAAAGGAGTAATTAAAATCTAATTTATCATCTAGAATAAGTTTTATATTAATTGAATTAGTTTTATAAGGTAAATTTTTTGTAAACTTAAATTAACTTCTTTCTATATTATTTAAAAGCTCAATTAAACTTTAATTGAATTTAATCAAATAAACGAAAAATTTATAACACACTGTTACAAGTTGAGATAAAAATCGATTGATTAACTGAATGTATTTATTTATTTTATTTTTTATTAACGTGTTTAGCGTACTACCTCTCGCATGTGCTAAATGATAGTAC
>JAABKK020044366.1:0-12702 GCA_011634745.2 Catotricha subobsoleta | reverse complement strand
AATTAAAGGTTCGGTTCTTTAGGTTCGGTTCTGAAAATAAAAAAAGGAGGTTCGGTTCTTTGGGTTCGGTTCTAAAAACGAAAAAAGTGAGGTTCTTGGGGTTCGGTTCGGTTCGGTTCGCCTCTCTGCCTCTATCTAAATAACTATTTTTGAGTTGATAAACATCAAGAAAGATGCGATCTCGCAGTTCTCTGTTGATCATTATCGACGTATCGATGATTATATTGACAGGTTGACATAACTAAAATAAGGATTTTGAGCAACTACCTGATTTTGGGGAATTTGTTATTTCAAATTTGAAGAAGTAAGATATATAACGCAAAAAAAAATCGCCCTGTCTCTTAGCCGAACTTCTGAAAAACTGAAGGATAATAACATAGGATAATTTTTTAGGGGAGGTAAGACTCCTACTTCCCCCTATGTGCAAGTAGATTCACACGATTTTGTTTTCAGCGAAACATCTGAAGAATTCATTGAGATATAAGTGAAAACCAAACAAATTTTTTAGTTAAAATTGATAAAATTGATACTACCCAAATGCGTTTTGCAACTACCCGTTTTTGGCGCAACTACCTCTTATTTTAGTTTCTGTTGATGTACGGATTATAATTCTCAATTTTCCGCGTAAAGAATTTATAGTAGTCGTCAGTAAATAAGAGCTAATCAATATAATTCCCTCAGGTATCAGTTATGTTACTCTAATCATAAATCGATCAACTTTCGAGTAGATAAATAAATTCTCACTAACTTAAAAATAGAAAAAACTATATATTATATTTGGGAAAATAATTTTTGATGTTCATCAATTTTGTCACAAAGTTTGTGGAAATCAGTGAGTTGCTTTTCACAAATTCAGTGGATTATTCCTATATATAAAATCCGTACCATATTACTAAGCTAGAGTTTGTCATTTTAAAAATAATTCTGGTCGTTTTCACAAGATTTATTAATCTGTACGAATATGAACCGATTTATTATTTAAATAACAACATTCGTAACCTTTAATTTTTTTTATTGCATTCACAGTTAATATTTGAGTTGTACCCTTTGCATTGATACCAATAAATGTGCTTGTTTCACACTTCAAAAATGTTATTCTCGCATAATATAATAAACAAAGAAAACCATTAAAAGTAAATAAAAGGATTTATTTCTATTTTATTAGACTGCGATAAACTGAAAAAATAAAACTGAATTAAAAGAAAAACGTTTTATTTTTATCGGATCAGAGCAAGAATAAATATTACTTTCTGCGTATAATATTAATAGTTATAGCAAAAAACCAAAAAAAAAGATAAATAAAAAAAAAAACTTTGCTATGTATGAATGAGCTTAAATATTAATCCAGTCGAAAACCAATTCCAATAAAATATGTAATCTATAGAAACTTATTATTTAAGTACTAAATATATTAAAATAAAGTAAAATAAAGTTTTATTTTTTTTCTGTTATTTATATATAGATATATAAAATATATGGTATTCGTAATGAATAGAATAAGAAAACATGATCAAAATAAGTTATTAGGCTTTTTCTTGTCAGCAAAAGTATAATATTTTAATTATTAATTTATATATAGGTCAAGGTATATTATATATATATAATTTTTTTTTGTAATTAAAAGTTATTTTAAGTATTTCAGTATTTACTTTAATTGAATATAGCTTTTCTCCAAAACTGAATGAAGATTGCTGTGGAATTAAATTTTCTTTATTCCATTAGCTGATATACAATCCCATCAACTTCAATCGTATTAAGTTCAATAAAAAAAAAGACGAAAAGAAAGATGGTTTCCGATGTTGCTAAACGAATTTACATCACCAAATCTCTCGGTAACAATTTTTTTTTTCTTTTCGAACGCTTCAACTTAAAGCCCGGTTTCCTGTTCAAGTGAAATAATAATATGGAGAACACAAAAATTTTCCCTCGTGAAATAAGTTTCCTGTTCAGCTGTGAAATTAAATTTTTAAAAAATATATAGAAATGTCAAATTTTCACGCGTAGCTAGTGAAAAGAATGGACCGAGTCATTGTTGCCATAAGATCGGTAGTGAAAAAAATATGGAGACTGGAAAATATACTGGAAATATTTCGCTCGTGAAATGAGTTTCCTATTCGCGTGAAATGAAATTTGAGGAATCATTTTTTCACTATCTCATTTCGCTAGGTCATTTTTGTATCAACAGGAAACCGGCCTTAACTTATAAAACACAATTAGTAAGCGAAAAGTATCTAATTTATATTTTAAATAATATTTCCATAATATTTTTGGCTTAATCAATCATTCCAAAAACGTTTTTTTTTTTGTTTTAAAAAAAAGAAATTATGTTAAATATGATTTTAAAATGGCAAAAAGGGTTTTTTTTTTATGCGTAATTTTTTAGAAAGTTGAATATGCCACGCCAATTATAAATTACAAGTTAAGAGTAATTTATTATATTGCTATCTTGCGCAGACTTTTTTAATTATTCAAAATCAAAGGTTTTAATATGGTATATGAAAATCGAACTTCCTAATTATGAATTTTTGTGTAACATTTTTCTAATTACAGTAAAACTATTCGAATCGGCTTCCATCAATGGATTTTTAGGGAGGTGATTCTGGATAAATAGGACCATTTTCTGTTGCGGATTGCTTGATCCGATTACAGAGGCTAAGTTTCAGTAAGAGATGCTCCGATTAGAACAGTTTTACTGTATGTACTTCCTAGTTAAATAGCGTCGTTCCTGACACAATTATTTTTTTTCTATGTAATCCTATTTCTGATTTATAATATTTATGCTGAATCATCTTGATCTATAGAGACTTACGTTTTCATATGAATTCACTGCATCCGCTGTATTACTGTTTTCATGCAATTAACTAATTTAAACTTAAGTTAAGACATAACATTTAATCAATAATTGTAATAATATAAATAAAACATGTAAATTGTTTATATAATTAATGTACATTTATGAGTCAATCATTACCTACCCAAATTTAAAGAAAAAAGTAAATATGTTGTGATAAATATTTAGATTTGTAAATTTAATAATTTACCTAAATTAGGTCAAACAATATATTATAAAAATTAATTTTTTTTCCAGTTCATCGAATTCGTCGTCGTTATCCAATGATGAATTATTTTGATTCTAGTTGTAAATGCATAGTTTTTTCATTTTTATTATTAATTTTTTGTTTTGTTTTGTTTTTTGATTTTTTTTTTCAAATAATAAAAACGTGATAATTATATTGTAACTTGTTGTAACATACAAATACCCTTGTATAAATTGTGAATTAAAATAATTACATAAAGAAGAAAATATTTATTAGCATTTAAGTCAGAAAAATTTGTATAAATGTTGAAAAATTATAATAAAAATTGTTTAAATCATATACAGGATGAAATCTATTTTTTTTTTGTCTTATTTCGAAGCTATTTTATTTTGTATTTTCGTATTTCATTCGTGTTATGAATTGTGATGGTATAGCCGGGTGATTTATCAGAATAAGTATTTATTTCGAAATAAGACAAAAAAAAAATGATGCACTCCTATATTATAAATAAGTATAAATTATAATATATTTATATACAATATAATAAATATTGAATAGAATATGTTAAATATCTCTAAATGTAATATTAATAATGTTAATAAATAGAATTAGCTTGCTTTTTTCATCAATATTTTCTATTTCTACAACAAATCACATTATAAAAGAGAACTGGGGCAATAAAGGCAAGAACCACATACACAAAAAAAATAGCGTCTCCACTGCATTCTTAACGTAGTTGCCTGCATTTTGAAAATATTAACGTGAATTTTGTACAGGTTCTGAGTGTAGCTGTAATTTTTTGGAATTATAATTGATTCTATGAGTTCTTGAAAACTTTAAAAGTAATTATTTCGAAATGATCTGTGACCTGTGTTCCTATCTACTTATTGCGATCAAGCTTCTTCTATAATAAAAAAATTCCTCTAATAAATCAAAAAATAATTTTTAATTAATATTAAACAGTCATTGAGTCAGTTTTTAACAGATTTAAAATTATTTGATATTTAATTCACCTTCCGCATTCTAATTCACTCAGTTTAATGGCTTGGAATTATGATGATTCAATGCCATACAACTTATTGCTACAAAAGATTTAATGCCATTGCTGGTAATAAAATATTTATTGGAACATATTAATTATTACACCTTTATTACCTTTTTCTAGTATATGCAATCCAAAGCTTTAGGCTCTCTACAATAGATCCTAACAAAAGCAACTTACAGAAAACGTATTTTTTTTAGTTTTTTTAATTGCAAATATGTAAGTATAATAAATTAAATTTAATCAATGATTTATATTTATTTGCAACAATGTATTGGATATCCTTTATTCAGCTTTATACCTATATAGATTTAGCACAGCACCAACTTTAAGTTCAATGAATAATGTTATTAAATTATTTTTCTAGCTTTAGGTACATGTTGTGAAAAGAGTAATCTTATATATTAATATTAAAATATTGAAATAAAGTTGACATGTAATTAGTAATTAATGAAAAAAATATCATTAAGAAAAAGATAATGTAAAACTATTATGCTGATTGTTTCTTTATATAAATTCACATTTTAATTTCAATAAAACCAAAAAAATATAAAACAATTATAGAAAACATCTCTGTATAATTTTATTTCGAATATTTAATAATATTTATCAAATTTATTAAAATATTAATTTTGCAAGAATTTTAGATTTTTATTTTTGCATTTTTTTTTTCAATTAAACCGGTGACAAGCGAAAAATAGAAATGGAAAATGGATTACGTTTACAAATGTGTCAAAATTATGTTTCTAGTCATAAATTATATTTACAATGAATGATTGTGTTAATCAAAGCTACATAAATATGTTGTTTATTAAAATTTTATGGAAAAAGGATGCAAGAAAATTTAGAAGTACCTAATATTTAAATAAGTGCGAAGCATTTATAATTTATTTTAACTTTTTGATATACAATTTTGGTTGCATACAAATTGGAGAGTGCACATCTTTTGAAAATGTTAAAATAGATATTGTCAATTTTCGTTTACAATGGCAATGAGACATTTGATTAAAAAAAATATTGGCAAGTGATATTATCAAAAATTACAAAGTTCAGGAATTGTTTTGAACAATATAAATAAATGATTTATTCGCATTTATAACTGTTTTTTTTTTTTCATGATGAAACATGAATGTTAAAATTAGTTTACAAATTAAATAATGCTAATTCTTAAATAAAATGTATTTAATAAAAAATAAAATAGTTATTTGTTCAAATTTTATATTTATGTTATTGTATATCAGAAATATAAAGTTTTCAAAAGATTAAATGACACATTATTATATATTATATTTCAATGTTATATTAAAGAAAAATAAGTAATAATAAATAACTATATATTAATTATAAACAAGCTTTTATTTGAATTGTATGAAACGAAAAAACATTTGAAATGATAAGCAAATAGCTAAGCATTTATTATTTTATGAAATTCAAATTTTCATTGATGTGTTTATACAGTAGAACTTGTTATGTTGACCACCCTTCAGGACCGGTCACTTTAGACAAGTGGTAACTTTTTTGTTAAATTGACCAGTGGTCAAAAATGTTAATCCTTGTCTGAAATTACCGATTTTAGCCGGTCATGAAAGGTGTTCAACATAACAAGTTCTTACCACATTTTGATTACAAAATCGATTACAGTTCTGTTAACATTTTTAAGTAACCCGCCACCATATAGCTCTTTCACATACACATACATTTACCATGTATGCATAACAAGTACATACTTTATGACCTCAAATTCAAATAATCTAGTAATAATTTTTATAAGTAATCGCATTCAAAACAAGCAATACACATGATATGAAAATACACGAATTAAATGAAAAAAGACAAAAGGCGCTTTGGTTCTTATTGTACAAGTTTATTATAATCTACCTGAAAATTTTATACTTAACAAAAAAATGAAAAATAAAAACAAAAAACAAACAAACAAAACGAAACATCGTAAAATTTTATAAAAGGAACTCTAAAGTCTAAACAAAATCGACACATAAATATAAAGTTTATGAGACACGTGTGTTGAACGTGTGTGAGGTGAGCACACTTTACATTTATAAACTTAAAAACTATATGCTATATTACATATATAGATATTGCACAGACGACAGACAGACTTATTGAGGGTAATTTTTTTATTCGATGGGATCTTTATTTCACGTTTACGAAATGGTATTATCAAATTTATACAAAGATAAAATATACGAAACTAAACCGAATAAGAACCACCTTTACTTTTTTTTTTTTTATTTGCACGCGCTGCTATTTACAGAGTTAAATTAAGGAAACATTTAAAATATCTCAAATATTATTTTTGTTAATGCGAAAATAAATACATTGACTCATCAAGTATATGGGCAATAGATACAACTTCATTATTTTCTAATTATGGAAATAATGAGATATCTAAATGGCCCAATTTAATGCTATTTAGGTTTTTAGTAATAAAAATCAAAATATAAATTCTAAAGAAATCAATCTCATTAACATAATAGGCGTGTCCAACATTTGTTTTGATAACATTCGACAAGTTAAAATGTATCTTTTTGGGTAAAGTTATCGCTCTAATTGAACGTTATTAGTTTAAGTAGTTGAAAATCAATGAAGTTGATCCAAATATATGAATTTTATACAAGCTAATCTTGGACTATTAATCGAACACATCGTAACATATCACAAGAAGAAATTGATAAAAAAAAAAAAACATATATAGAATATATATGGTATCTATTCGTAAATAGTTTGCCTCTGCTTTGTGTATTATAATAAAATATATTTTAAAACTTATTTCATTCGATCATTTTTTTTTCATAGTGCATCTGCTTTTTTAATATAAAAGTGCAGCTGTCACGCGGTCACCCCAATAATATTTACCTATCCGTAATTCTGAATACATCAACATTAAACTATATTTTACCATTGGATAATTTGATCGTATACTTCTTGTCGTTTATGCCTACAATGCAGTGCAACCAATATTTTATTATATATACTATACATGATTATATTATGTTGTATATGTTTATGTATTACGGCGTGCATACGGCATATGCACATTAACAAATAGTCCAAGAATCTTAGGTTTTTCAATAAACAAAATTTCGATTCATTTGTTACATTTGGAATGTACGATTATTTAAAATCATTTAGAATTTCGGCCGTTGAACTACTAATTTTATTTGTATCTTTGTCTTTATTTAAATGAATTAAAAAATTCATCAGCTTAATTATATATTCTATTTCAAAGTATTTTAATTTTTTTTAAAGAACTTGCAACAATTTTTTTTGCTTGCTTGCTTATTATACCATTTTTATGTTAAATTTAAAGTATTGTAATAAAAACATATTTAAATATGTTTCTGACTAGAGTAAAGTTATAAAACAAATGAATGAATTTGCTTTATTTTTGGTGTATTCATTTTAAATACATACATAAACACTCACCGGCATACCGCATCGTATTCATATCCTGAGTCTTGATGTCAAATGAATTATGTGTATTTAAAAATATTCGTCATTATACCATCTAAAAACATAGCAATAAAAGATATTCCAGACCGAACCATACCAAACTAACAATTATTTTATTTTATATTTCACTTCGTCTGTTTTCTGTTTTCTGTTTTCTTTTTATAGTAAACAATATAAAATGCACACACATATATATATAGACAGTGCAACTCATATAACTACTTTTTAATACCAGAACAGAACCATATATTTGTAAACTAACACAACAAGTATAAATATATGAATATGTGTAAGTAGATATTATTTTGTTGTTAATGGTTGATTCCTTATTTCGTGGGTTAATTTTTAACATGCACATAATGAAATGTTTAGTGTTCGTTGAGATTTGGATAGAAGTTGATTGAAAAAAAAAACATTTAGAGTAATATGTAAAACGAAGAAGTGCAATTGCAAAGCTGAACAGTAAAATAAAATTTTAAAGTGAAAAAAATTCTACAGATCATTGAGAATTAAATAATTCTACAGCATTAGTTATGAAAAATATATAGAAATTATAATGTTGATCTCATCGTTCATTTTAAAAAAAAATAATGTCCGGAAAATTAATTCATAATTTAAAACGTAAACGTGAAGATCACACATCAAATAGTGGTGGCGCTAATGATAATAATGACCATGACGTTAATAATAAACTGAGAAAATGTGATGGTGAAAGTGATTTGATTTTGGTGGGTCCATCAACGTCACAATCACATAAATCAAATCAAAGTGATGAAGGGTCAAACGCTGCCATAAATAAAAAGGAATCGTCTGGTGGAAGTGATGATTTTCTAAGAGAAGCATTGAAAAAAATTGAAGAATTGGAACATGAACTGGCATTACTTGACGAAGAAGATTATGATTCTGGACATGAAGATGATGACGAACATATATATGATCAACATTTGATTGAACAAGAATCAGAAGCTTTGGGATTTGCAGTTTGTGCGAAAGAAACATTAAACTTTTTGGCTGCTGAAGGTCTCACATCAGATAATCCTATAGTACTGGCTCTAAGGAACCGGTTGGTTGGAAAATGTGACAGTATTCCAATTTAGGTTTAGATTTTATCAAAATAAGAAAACATATTTTTAATCATTTTAAATATTAATTCAAATCTAGTCAACGTTACCAGTAATTCATTTATTGTAGATTTAGTTTATTTTTAATATATGTAAGAAAATGACCATGGACTTTTTGTCGAATGAATGGTCAGAGCGACGCACTTTTCTAGTCAATATATTTTAATAAAATATAAATCATTTTAACTAATTTCATATCGCTTAAAATAAAATTAAAAGTGTTTTTGATTTTCTTTTGGTTTTTTTTTTTATTATATTTAGCTAATTAAATTTTATAAAATTAAGGCTTAAGACAAATTTAATATTTAATAAAAGAGTAAAAAAAAAAATCATAAAATATTAATCTATTATTAATTTATTTTATTTGGTTTGATCAATTTCGTAATATTATAATATTTAGGCAAACACTTAATCGTAAAAGAAAAAGACAAAGGTGAGTATTATTGAATGTATTACAAAAATTTGTCAATTACAAATTTGAACAACAAAATACATGGCAATAGAAAAGACTAGCATATTAACATAGAACAATACAATTAATTAATTAATTGTTTCTTTTTTTTTTGGTTTTAAAGCATTCGATAATCTATATATAATTACTTTAAACAAGCGACTTATAACTTAACATCTTGTTTTATTTAGCATCCTTTCGTTAAATTGAATAAATTGCATATAAAAGAATAGACAGAGAAAACAAAGTCAAAACCATAATTAAATCACAGTTCACATTGTCTTTCTTTACTTGTTCGCCGGATATATATTTGAGCACATTTGCGTTGGATAATTTGGTTGATACATTAAATTGCAGCCAGTATAAGCAGCAATTAGGATATCCTTTTTATTGAATTTTTTATTGTTATGTGTTGTTGATGTGCCGGTTGACGATGCAATTATTAACAATTTCTTATACATTTCGTGCGCCATCTGTGGTTTATCGGTACGGCTTCCTGTGTCTATTGAAGAATATAATGTTGTATCGTTGTATGTGTTTGTTGGATATTTTTGATTATAATGTTCTTGGTGAATGTTTGAATCAATTGTGTCGGTTGGTATCATCTGTTTTGAAACATAAAATTATATTATGAATAAATTTATGGTTTTATGAAGTAGATATTAAGTTAATTAAAGAACAATTACTATAGTAAATAAAATGAAAATAAACAATAACTAATGAAATTAGTAACTTAAAATGAGTATTATATTCTTACTTGAATATAATTTTATTCATTTTATATACTTATAAAATTTACTACAGTGATTCCTCGAAACAAAAAACGTTCTACGTTTCCTTTTTAAAATTCGAAACGAAGAATTTTTCGTTTGTAAAAAGCGACATAAAAAGTTCTTCGTTTCGAGGAATCACTGTACTTAAAACCTACTTCCGCTAATTTTAATGCGAATCGATTCTATATTAAACACTAATATTTTTTATCTTTAAAATATATTTTGAAAGCATATAATTAATTAAAACTGATAAATTTGTTGGCTATATTATTCTGCTCAATCAGTGTTAGCAACATCGAAAAATAATTATATATATATATGTATTTGTATATAATACGTAAATAATAATATCGAATAAATTATTCAAACCTCTAATCTGCTAGTAAAAATAGTCGAGAGATAAAAAAAATGGACTAAACATGTAAGTAACATATAGAAAATGCAAAACAAAACGAAACAAAAATAAAAATAAATTGCTATTATCTAAAATAGGAAACTGTTGTGTTTCACACAAAGATAAATTTGTATTTAAACGTCAATGCCTTCCCATCGTTTGCCTAGCCACAAACAATATCGTAAAGATAAATATTCAAATCTTTTTTTTTATCTTTTCTTTATATGTAAATAATGCTTCCTCGTTCCCCTTTTTTTTAATGAATTTTTGAAATTTAATCGAAATTATTTCGTTTGTTTTTGCCAGCTTCTTTTAAACAAATAACGTTATAGATTGTGATATATTAATTACACAATAATTTTCTATTATCCATCAATCACCAAACATAACACAAATTATTCTAATGCAATACTTTTCTTAAAGTAAAGATGAAATCATATTTGGTACGATGTACATGAACACAAGCCACTAGTGTTTTGTGCTGAAGACATTTGCTTTGCTCGTTCTTTTCATCAATTAGAACATGAATTAAATAATATAAAAACGAAATCAAATACATTCATTAAATAATGTGTAAAAGAGGCAATATAAAGATATTAAATAGAATAGATTGTTTGTATGTATGGTCTCGCGACAAAAGATGAAATTTATAAAAAATAATTCAATTATATTTTTACATTGGAATAATATTTCAATTCAGCGTATTATTAAGTCGTTGTCTTCTAATTTAAAAGAATACTTTATTACACTGATATTGTTCAAATAAAAACAAAAACTTTAGACATAAAACTTATATGTATCCCGCAGTAAATTATTTACTAAAACATTAATATAACTCACTTTAGCACTTATTATGTTATTGCAGTAGCCCAATCAATACTTTTTAATTTGCATCAAACTGTAATCAAACTATATTTGTTAAAATTTATGTTTCGTATCCTTCAGCTTGCACTTATTTGGTAGGTATTGAAACATCAGAAAAAGCCAACCAAATGCACAAAATAATTTTCAACAAAACCATTTATTACTTATTTATAAAATCACAAAATGAATAATTAAATTTTCGAATGAATTGCATCGAAATATCACAAAGCACTCAAAACTAGTAAATTCTTAGGGCTAACATGGACCAAATTGAAATAAAATAAAAATATATATACTTAAATAATAATATTATTTAATGCTCTGTGTCAGACGACGAAAATGTCAGAGCAACGAATATATTTCTTGTATTTTTATTTTATATGCAATGAGATATTGTACATTACTGTTTTTGTTATTGTTGGTATAGATATTAAATAATGTACAGATATAATTAAAACTTCCCCTCTTGTGTCATGCGCATAAACAGCAGCTGCTGAACATATGTACGCAAAGAACACAGAACATTTTTGCTTTTTTTTTTTTTTTTTTTTTTTAAGAGAATGAATGATTTACGATAGAGAAATTTGGCCTTCTGAAATTATGAGCAGGCCAAACTTTTCTCTGTTTTTGTACAGAGCAACAACAACATGAAATTGGGATGTCCATGGGCTTTCGTATCCGTAAAACCAACATTTATAATATGTAATAACTTAAAAGTTGAAGTCCAGTGCACATGTGTATCAATCAGATATTAGTGCTTCTGCTTCCAATATTATTTTCATGTGTTTCAAGTGTTGCTCTAGAGCATTAATTATCTTTAAATCAAGTATTACTGTAATTACAGTAAGTCTTGATTTAAAGTTAATTAATTCATTAGTTATTAGTGTACGATATGTGATATTAATAAATTTAATTCCAATGATCTAGAGTTCTGTGATATTAATCTTCCTTTTAATTATGAATTTGTTTGTAAATCTTATTTAACGCTTAATAATATATAGTAGGCAATAATTGTAAATCTTGTGTCACTGGCTATACTCTTTTGCTTGGATGGATGGATGGATGAGAAGGGGTTGAGTGGGGCTAACTGCTCAGCATCAGGCCGCAAGGGCCCCTTTATGCATCTCCAGATATATAGTACGGTAAACGCATTTTTCTTCAGACAATACCAAACACAGCCTGTTGAGTCTGCCTTTAGGCAGTCAACGTACCCGGTTATATTTTTGTAAAGCCGAAAGTTCTATCGTGTCATGACGACAAATTTGTAAGTGGTTTTACTTCCATGGTAACGCAGCTCATAAAATCTCAAAATGAGTCTGCCGTTTACAATGTTGCTCTCTCCCAGCTGGGCAATTATATCATGATGTCGTTACGTATAGAGTGGTTTAGTTAGCCTGACACCCAGCGGTCATATATGATAAGTTATTCTCTGAGATTAAAAATCTCTCACCATAATGTGATACCATAGTACAAGCATAGTACAAGTACACATAGTATGAAACCTCTTTGGATTTTGTATTGAAAAATGTGTCACATTTTTTTAAAGCT